>CM020620.1:1825442-1840603 GCA_009829735.1 Pyropia yezoensis | reverse complement strand
CATACATCGAAGGAAGGAAGTTCCTCATTCGATGTGACCACAAGGCTTTGAAGTGGATACTCACCACTACAGCCTGTACGAATAACCGACTCAATCGATGGCGACTCTGCCTCGCTGAGTTCGATTATGATGTTGAATATCGGCCAGGCCCGAAGCATGCGGTTGCGGACGCGTTGTCTCGCATACCGACGGAATGGGAAAGACACTTCCCCTATCCCTGAGGAACTCCCTCATGTGGCAGTGACCACTCGCTCCGAAACTGTCCTCGACCCGAGGATGCCTGGCATGGCCAAATTATTACCGTGTCTTTGGATGAGTTTGTCCAGGCACAGGAGAGCGACAAACTTTGTCGACGACTCAGGAAGGAGCTCGACCAGGCTCAACCGACTCGGTTCTTCCTGAATGACAACGGCATACTCTGCCGTAAGGGATATACCCAGGGGGACAAGCAAGTCGTCGTCCCCAAGGAGTTACGCAAGAGTATCCTCCAACGGGAGCACTCCTCACCGTTGGGTGGACACCCAGGGTCTACGAGGATGTATCAGACCCTACGTAAGAAGTACTATTGGCCATCACTCGTGGCTGATGTGTACGGATATGTAGCCGCATGCGCGACTTGCGCAAAGAATAGACTCATGGAGTCCCGGCAGACTTCTTCCATGAGACTCTTTCCTGCAACAGAGCCGTTTGCAGCGATAGCAGTGGACTTACTCGGTCCACTACCACGAACACCTGAAGGATATGAGTACCTTCTGGTGATGTGTGATCGCTTCACTAAGCTCACACGGGTATCCCCACTCAAGGATATCACAGCCGTGGACGTTCTGAGTGAGTTACTCGACGTCTGGGTTGCCAGTTATGGCATCCCCGACTCTATCCTTTCGGATAACGGACCACAGTTTGCGTCCGTCCTGTATCAGGGAGTCATGAAGATGTTGGGGGTGCAGACGAACTTCGCCACCCCTTACCATCCCCCAGACTAATGGGCAGGTGGAACGATTCAACAGGACTCTAGTGCGCCAGTTGCGTCACTATGTCCATGACCATGTAGTCACATGGGCTCGTTATGCGTCACTACTCGTGACAGCATACAACTCCCAGGTACACAGTAGTACGGGAGAGGCACCGTTTGCCTTCGTCTGCCCCGACGACTTCCGTCAGTAGCTGTGGAGCGTCTCACCAGACTGAGGGTGAGACTTCGACTCAAAACACCGAGTCAGGCGAAAGCCTCCCTACTCCAGAGACTGGAGGAGATGATACCCCTTGTCCGGGCTACTATGGAGAAGGCCCAAGCCCGTTACAAGAGGTACTTCGATGTCCGAGTCAGACATCGTCGCGATCCGCTCCGAGTTGGAGATTGGATTTATGTTAACTCCCACGACAATAAGGGAGGGAAATTGGTCTTCAAGACTCTGGGACCATATCACATCCTTAAAACGGATGGACGTCGGTTAACCATCGAGAGTGATGATGGTATCCGGACAATAAATGGGAATCACGCGACTCGCGCACCCGAACCCCCAGAGGGAGATCCCGCTTGGGAAAGGGCTTTGCAAGCATGGAAAGTCCCATCCTTGCCGACCTCTTCCAATAAGCCATTGGAGGCGGTGTTCGACAAGTTTGTCGGGCACGGATATGATGAGTCGGGGCGACTCATGCTCCGAGTCAGGTGGTTCGGGTATGGACCAACTTCCGACACATGGGAGTTTGTAGAGGACCTACCAGTAGAGAAGGTCCGTAGATACTGCCAGACTGTGGGCATATCTATACGCCGACGTAGCACTCGTACGTCGGGGGATGAAGTCCCTGCTCCAAGTCAGAGCAGAGCGGCAAGCCAACCATGAGTACAAACACATACCATGGTTCTTCAAAGATTCTCTACTAACAAAGCCGACTATGGCACAATACAAAACGAGAAGAATACCCACCACTCTTCTCACCAAGGAAAGAACAAGTCGTTCGACCGCTGACTCTAGCGTTCCATATGGCCACCCCCACCACTATAGGGACCGGCCGACCACGAACCCCCAGGGTCGTAGGCCGGTAGCGGAGGGGCGTAACCCACTCGGGAGGGCCCCGGAGTGGAAGCACTGGGAGGGGCCCGCCGACTCGCGGACCCATCCCCGTCGTAAGATAGATGTCCGGAGGTACTCCCTCCGTGACGCGGAAGCTGCTGCTGAGTCGACAGCAGCCGTTGGACAAACTCGTGTCCAACCGCGAGGCGAGTGACCTCAGCTGCCAATGACTGTCGCGCCGTGGCTGAGTCGCCCGACGCGAGGAAGTGACTGACACGCCGGGTGACCCAAGCCAACGTGTCAAGGGAGGCCACGAGTGAGGCCTCCACCGTGGCGTCATACATGATGGCTCCCAAGTTGGGAAGCATCTCGCCAACGCCACGCGCAATCGGCATGGGTACCGGAGTTCGGACCCGTAGCGAACCCAACGCCACGTCGGGGAAGGGCTCGAGGAACTGGAAGGGTGGAGCCTGAGTCGGCTCCACACCCCCCGAGGTCGGAGTCGCGACCCGCGGGGAAGTCGTCGGCACAGCTCGCCCGCGGCTTCGTGGGGCTCCTCGATGAGCACCACGACGAGTCGTCGCCGATGATGTCGCCCACCCAGAGCCAGGGGGCGACGTAGAGGGAGTAACCCCCTCTGCGTAGGGAAGGGAAGAGTCCCCCAACCCCTCACGCAAGAACAGCTGTCCCTGCACCAGAGTATGGGTGACATGGACGAACTCCCGGGGTGGCTCACTCTCCAACCCCGGCTCTGGACGCTTGTTGCGGCGGAGGAAGGGTTCCAGCTGCGCCCAATCGAGTCGATTGTGCAGGGTGACCATACCCTTAAGGAGGAACGGAGCCAGGTCCCCCGCGCCCAAGGCTAACCAGTGGAAGCCAAGGGTTTCCATACCCTCCACCAGAGCCGGTGGGAGGTGCCACAGGTAACCCCGATGGACTACATCGGAGTACCAGCCCCGAGTCACCACGACCACCCAGTGCGTGGCGAGGTAGGCGAAGACCCGGTTACCCTCCGAGCTGGAGCGTAGCACGGAGCCAAAGTAGGCAACGAGGAGGGGGATCCGAGCCGGAAACCCACAAGGTACCTCCACTGTCTCCCACCACCCTGGGAGAAAAGGGTACTGGTGCTCACGCTCCTCCAGAGGTACGTGGGTGAACTCCACCCGCGACCCGTGGATGAGGAGCCCCGGAGTCGGAACTCCTCTCGCACCACGCCGTGTTGGGCGTGGGCGTCCTCTCCGCCCAGGTAGGGACGGGGAAGGGCACACCACTCGGTAGACACAACCGCAAGGGTGTCGTCGATCTCCTAGTCGCCCGACCCCAAGGCGAGGGAGGTTGACAACGCCTGGACTTCAGGCGCGTCCGCCAGGCAGAGTAGCGCTGGTAGGTCGCAGACCACCCCATCAGGTAGAGTCACCTGGTTGGGGTACCGACGAGTCCGGCGGTACCATACGTCGGTCCGCCGTGGCTCGGGGATGATCAAGTAGACATCCTTGAGCTTGCAGTCGGGAAGCTCCCCGACTGACTTGGGAGGCGCCCAGGCTCGGGGCCCCATAGGAGGACGGGGCCGCGGCGGGAGTAGCAGCCGTGACTCAGGAAGGCGGGGGATGGGAGTCACATCCCCTTCCGCCACCGGGTTGGAAGACCCATCCCCCGGTGGGACCACGGCCGAGGGGGCAGTAGGAGGTGATGGGGCGGGGACGGCTGAGGCGGCCGCCTCCGACCCTCGCCCGGGACGAGTCGTCTCCATGGCCGACCCCCGACTGAGAGACTCCTCAGTCCCGAGGGCCTCCTCTCCCGTCCGTCGCTTGTCCGACAGAGACGTCGGAGACGGGGACAAAGGCCGACTCGGCTCACCCGCCATCACGCGACCAACCTTGACCGACTCGGTGAGGTTGAGCACGGGGGGGGACACGACCCGCTCCCCCTCCGACGACAACCAACCTTGACCGACTCGGTGAGGTAGAGCAAGGGGGGGGGACACGACCCACACCCCCCACCGACAACGAAGAAGCCCGACACAAGGGGCAGCGCGGGGAAGACACAACCCCGCCAACGAGGACAAAGGGGGGGGAACACAACCCACGCCCCCACCGACAACGAAGACGCCCGACACAGGGGCGGAAGGGGGAAGACACCACCCCAACCAACGACACCAACCGCACGGCGGGAAGAGACAGACCCGCCGACGCGAGGGAGCAGCGGCGGGAAGGCACACACCCGCCCGCACACACGAAGGGGAGAGAAGACCCCGCACCGGCGGCCGAGTCCCACCGCCGGCGACCGAGTGCAACACCCCCAACTCGGGGTGCGCACACCCCTCAACCCTGACTAGAAAGGGGGGGAAGGAGTGAGGAACACCCCGCAGAGAGCCAGCTGGGGGTGGATCGAGCTGAAGGGGGGGACACAACCCGACCCCCCGAGAGCAACCGTACCCCAACTGAAGGGGCAGGTGCAGGTCGACGTTCCGAGTGAGAACGTCGACGCCCTACTCCTCCAGTTGAGGGGCAGGGGGTGTGGCGGAGGTACGCCGACACCCAGATTAGGGGGGCTCACCCACACGTGAGTCCACCCGTGGAGCACCCTGACCAGGTGGGGGACGACTTTCCCCCACACCTGTTTCGCGTGGAGGGGGCTCCTCTACCCAGTGTCAGGGCAGAGAGCGCACCCCACGGAGAGGGACTGCCTCTCCCGGAGGGCCCCGCCGGACGCGAGTGCAACCCCGGCGTAACCCTGGTGCACGCTAGACGCCAGCGATGCACCGTACTTTGCATCTCAACTCGGGAATTGCATCCTCCTCTCCCGGTCACTGCGACTCGCCGCTGATTGGACGTCCACCGGGACGGCTGGACTTTTGAGAAGGGGGAAATGTGGGAGATTGGGCCGGAATTCGGTACCAATACTTTGAAGATTCGGGTCAAGTGGACCTGACCGGAAGTCGAAATTCACCCGACCCACGATGGTGAAACTTCTGACTTCTGGACGGAAATTCGACTAGGACTTCCGACATACTAGAGCAGGGTAATGCTGCTGGTATTTGTTTCTTGGGATTTTTGCACGGGAGCCAGACGGATTTCTACGCTTTGAGTTCTTTGCATGTGGAGTGATATGATTGGTTTGTTTGAGGGTTCATTTTCTGAGTGTTTTGAGGGGTTGCGTGAGCGTGTGAGGAGGGTTGATAAGGAGGGACAGCAAGGCGGGGAGGGCCCACCTTGGCTGGCCAAGCAAGAAAACACCGTCTGGCTCCGACACATCTTGTTCGTGCCTTGGTGAGTGGACCCGCTCACCACACGCAAGTTCCGTGTTCGGCTGTGTGGAGGTGCTTGCTTCCGGTGTCCCAAGTTGGGATATCGGCAATACTCCTCTTCCTTCCCTGACTCGGGGTTGGTGCTTGGGAGTACTGCTACACCCTGGTGGTGACGCCGTCTTCGGCCCTGGCACACGGATAGGGATCCAGTCCGTTTCTTGTACTCGTGGTGCTGCGATCTGTTTGATTGTGTTGAGTGGTTGCGTTTGACTTCGATCTACTGTTACCCGCCCCCAACTACCCCCTCGCTCTCTTATTCGTGGTGATTGTTACGTCGGTTGACTGATTGTGACTATGTCTACCCAAGAGACGGGGAACGTTCAAGATGACGGATCGGCGTCGACGCCGACCCCGGAGCTGAACCCGGGAACCGGGATCGGTAACCCGATCGACAACATTGAGACGCCGATGCTCTCCGGTGCCGGATCGGCGTTTGGTACGACACGGACGGCCGGGGGCGGCGGACCGCCGCAACTGTCCTCTGCCGACCTCACGCCGCCGCCACCTTCACCAGGGGACTCCCTGATGGCATCACTGGCCCGCATCGAGGCCCGGTTCACCGGGCTCGACGCCCGTCAAGAGCGTACGTGTAGCAATATGGTTGTCCGTATTGTGACCCTAATATTAGGGGGGCTACTTCTAACCCTTAACGTTCAATTTGGGAGTCCGTACTGGTCACGGTATCTATAAGTTACGTATGACCAGAGGGACTTGCATCTTGGGGTGGAGGGTAGTTAGTAGTGTCTCCGAGGGTTTATAACGAGGGGGCCGGCGGCGAATCCACCGCCGGCCAAGGTAGAACAACAAAACCCCTCCCATTTGGGCTCCCATCTTGGTCCCGTGGCTTGCGCTCCAAGGACAGCAACCTTGGCCTCCCGGTGACGTTGGTGCCGATCCCCCGTGGTGAGTGTTCCCTGAGAGTGGACGTGCAGCGGATTCCTATTGTGCTACATTGATGGAGCAGCAGGGGACGGGTTTCCGTCACCCTGGTGGTGACGCCGTCTTCGGCCCTGGCACACGGATAGGGATCCAGTCCGTTTCTTGTACTCGTGGTGCTGCGATCTGTTTGATTGTGTTGAGTGGTTGCGTTTGACTTCGATCTACTGTTACCCGCCCCCAACTACCCCCTCGCTCTCTTATTCGTGGTGATTGTTACGTCGGTTGACTGATTGTGACTATGTCTACCCAAGAGACGGGGAACGTTCAAGATGACGGATCGGCGTCGACGCCGACCCCGGAGCTGAACCCGGGAACCGGGATCGGTAACCCGATCGACAACATTGAGACGCCGATGCTCTCCGGTGCCGGATCGGCGTTTGGTACGACACGGACGGCCGGGGGCGGCGGACCGCCGCAACTGTCCTCTGCCGACCTCACGCCGCCGCCACCTTCACCAGGGGACTCCCTGATGGCATCACTGGCCCGCATCGAGGCCCGGTTCACCGGGCTCGACGCCCGTCAAGAGCGTACGTGTAGCAATATGGTTGTCCGTATTGTGACCCTAATATTAGGGGGGCTACTTCTAACCCTTAACGTTCAATTTGGGAGTCCGTACTGGTCACGGTATCTATAAGTTACGTATGACCAGAGGGACTTGCATCTTGGGGTGGAGGGTAGTTAGTAGTGTCTCCGAGGGTTTATAACGAGGGGGCCGGCGGCGAATCCACCGCCGGCCAAGGTAGAACAACAAAACCCCTCCCATTTGGGCTCCCATCTTGGTCCCGTGGCTTGCGCTCCAAGGACAGCAACCTTGGCCTCCCGGTGACGTTGGTGCCGATCCCCCGTGGTGAGTGTTCCCTGAGAGTGGACGTGCAGCGGATTCCTATTGTGCTACATTGATGGAGCAGCAGGGGACGGGTTTCCGTCACCCTGGTGGTGACGCCGTCTTCGGCCCTGGCACACGGATAGGGATCCAGTCCGTTTCTTGTACTCGTGGTGCTGCGATCTGTTTGATTGTGTTGAGTGGTTGCGTTTGACTTCGATCTACTGTTACCCGCCCCCAACTACCCCCTCGCTCTCTTATTCGTGGTGATTGTTACGTCGGTTGACTGATTGTGACTATGTCTACCCAAGAGACGGGGAACGTTCAAGATGACGGATCGGCGTCGACGCCGACCCCGGAGCTGAACCCGGGAACCGGGATCGGTAACCCGATCGACAACATTGAGACGCCGATGCTCTCCGGTGCCGGATCGGCGTTTGGTACGACACGGACGGCCGGGGGCGGCGGACCGCCGCAACTGTCCTCTGCCGACCTCACGCCGCCGCCACCTTCACCAGGGGACTCCCTGATGGCATCACTGGCCCGCATCGAGGCCCGGTTCACCGGGCTCGACGCCCGTCAAGAGCGTACGTGTAGCAATATGGTTGTCCGTATTGTGACCCTAATATTAGGGGGGCTACTTCTAACCCTTAACGTTCAATTTGGGAGTCCGTACTGGTCACGGTATCTATAAGTTACGTATGACCAGAGGGACTTGCATCTTGGGGTGGAGGGTAGTTAGTAGTGTCTCCGAGGGTTTATAACGAGGGGGCCGGCGGCGAATCCACCGCCGGCCAAGGTAGAACAACAAAACCCCTCCCATTTGGGCTCCCATCTTGGTCCCGTGGCTTGCGCTCCAAGGACAGCAACCTTGGCCTCCCGGTGACGTTGGTGCCGATCCCCCGTGGTGAGTGTTCCCTGAGAGTGGACGTGCAGCGGATTCCTATTGTGCTACATTGATGGAGCAGCAGGGAACGGGTTTCCGTCACCCTGGTGGTGACGCCGTCTTCGGCCCTGGCACACGGATAGGGATCCAGTCCGTTTCTTGTACTCGTGGTGCTGCGATCTGTTTGATTGTGTTGAGTGGTTGCGTTTGACTTCGATCTACTGTTACCCGCCCCCAACTACCCCCTCGCTCTCTTATTCGTGGTGATTGTTACGTCGGTTGACTGATTGTGACTATGTCTACCCAAGAGACGGGGAACGTTCAAGATGACGGATCGGCGTCGACGCCGACCCCGGAGCTGAACCCGGGAACCGGGATCGGTAACCCGATCGACAACATTGAGACGCCGATGCTCTCCGGTGCCGGATCGGCGTTTGGTACGACACGGACGGCCGGGGGCGGCGGACCGCCGCAACTGTCCTCTGCCGACCTCACGCCGCCGCCACCTTCACCAGGGGACTCCCTGATGGCATCACTGGCCCGCATCGAGGCCCGGTTCACCGGGCTCGACGCCCGTCAAGAGCGTACGTGTAGCAATATGGTTGTCCGTATTGTGACCCTAATATTAGGGGGGCTACTTCTAACCCTTAACGTTCAATTTGGGAGTCCGTACTGGTCACGGTATCTATAAGTTACGTATGACCAGAGGGACTTGCATCTTGGGGTGGAGGGTAGTTAGTAGTGTCTCCGAGGGTTTATAACGAGGGGGCCGGCGGCGAATCCACCGCCGGCCAAGGTAGAACAACAAAACCCCTCCCATTTGGGCTCCCATCTTGGTCCCGTGGCTTGCGCTCCAAGGACAGCAACCTTGGCCTCCCGGTGACGTTGGTGCCGATCCCCCGTGGTGAGTGTTCCCTGAGAGTGGACGTGCAGCGGATTCCTATTGTGCTACATTGATGGAGCAGCAGGGGACGGGTTTCCGTCACCCTGGTGGTGACGCCGTCTTCGGCCCTGGCACACGGATAGGGATCCAGTCCGTTTCTTGTACTCGTGGTGCTGCGATCTGTTTGATTGTGTTGAGTGGTTGCGTTTGACTTCGATCTACTGTTACCCGCCCCCAACTACCCCCTCGCTCTCTTATTCGTGGTGATTGTTACGTCGGTTGACTGATTGTGACTATGTCTACCCAAGAGACGGGGAACGTTCAAGATGACGGATCGGCGTCGACGCCGACCCCGGAGCTGAACCCGGGAACCGGGATCGGTAACCCGATCGACAACATTGAGACGCCGATGCTCTCCGGTGCCGGATCGGCGTTTGGTACGACACGGACGGCCGGGGGCGGCGGACCGCCGCAACTGTCCTCTGCCGACCTCACGCCGCCGCCACCTTCACCAGGGGACTCCCTGATGGCATCACTGGCCCGCATCGAGGCCCGGTTCACCGGGCTCGACGCCCGTCAAGAGCGTACGTGTAGCAATATGGTTGTCCGTATTGTGACCCTAATATTAGGGGGGCTACTTCTAACCCTTAACGTTCAATTTGGGAGTCCGTACTGGTCACGGTATCTATAAGTTACGTATGACCAGAGGGACTTGCATCTTGGGGTGGAGGGTAGTTAGTAGTGTCTCCGAGGGTTTATAACGAGGGGGCCGGCGGCGAATCCACCGCCGGCCAAGGTAGAACAACAAAACCCCTCCCATTTGGGCTCCCATCTTGGTCCCGTGGCTTGCGCTCCAAGGACAGCAACCTTGGCCTCCCGGTGACGTTGGTGCCGATCCCCCGTGGTGAGTGTTCCCTGAGAGTGGACGTGCAGCGGATTCCTATTGTGCTACATTGATGGAGCAGCAGGGGACGGGTTTCCGTCACCCTGGTGGTGACGCCGTCTTCGGCCCTGGCACACGGATAGGGATCCAGTCCGTTTCTTGTACTCGTGGTGCTGCGATCTGTTTGATTGTGTTGAGTGGTTGCGTTTGACTTCGATCTACTGTTACCCGCCCCCAACTACCCCCTCGCTCTCTTATTCGTGGTGATTGTTACGTCGGTTGACTGATTGTGACTATGTCTACCCAAGAGACGGGGAACGTTCAAGATGACGGATCGGCGTCGACGCCGACCCCGGAGCTGAACCCGGGAACCGGGATCGGTAACCCGATCGACAACATTGAGACGCCGATGCTCTCCGGTGCCGGATCGGCGTTTGGTACGACACGGACGGCCGGGGGCGGCGGACCGCCGCAACTGTCCTCTGCCGACCTCACGCCGCCGCCACCTTCACCAGGGGACTCCCTGATGGCATCACTGGCCCGCATCGAGGCCCGGTTCACCGGGCTCGACGCCCGTCAAGAGCGTACGTGTAGCAATATGGTTGTCCGTATTGTGACCCTAATATTAGGGGGGCTACTTCTAACCCTTAACGTTCAATTTGGGAGTCCGTACTGGTCACGGTATCTATAAGTTACGTATGACCAGAGGGACTTGCATCTTGGGGTGGAGGGTAGTTAGTAGTGTCTCCGAGGGTTTATAACGAGGGGGCCGGCGGCGAATCCACCGCCGGCCAAGGTAGAACAACAAAACCCCTCCCATTTGGGCTCCCATCTTGGTCCCGTGGCTTGCGCTCCAAGGACAGCAACCTTGGCCTCCCGGTGACGTTGGTGCCGATCCCCCGTGGTGAGTGTTCCCTGAGAGTGGACGTGCAGCGGATTCCTATTGTGCTACATTGATGGAGCAGCAGGGGACGGGTTTCCGTCACCCTGGTGGTGACGCCGTCTTCGGCCCTGGCACACGGATAGGGATCCAGTCCGTTTCTTGTACTCGTGGTGCTGCGATCTGTTTGATTGTGTTGAGTGGTTGCGTTTGACTTCGATCTACTGTTACCCGCCCCCAACTACCCCCTCGCTCTCTTATTCGTGGTGATTGTTACGTCGGTTGACTGATTGTGACTATGTCTACCCAAGAGACGGGGAACGTTCAAGATGACGGATCGGCGTCGACGCCGACCCCGGAGCTGAACCCGGAAACCGGGATCGGTAACCCGATCGACAACATTGAGACGCCGATGCTCTCCGGTGCCGGATCGGCGTTTGGTACGACACGGACGGCCGGGGGCGGCGGACCGCCGCAACTGTCCTCTGCCGACCTCACGCCGCCGCCACCTTCACCAGGGGACTCCCTGATGGCATCACTGGCCCGCATCGAGGCCCGGTTCACCGGGCTCGACGCCCGTCAAGAGCGTACGTGTAGCAATATGGTTGTCCGTATTGTGACCCTAATATTAGGGGGGCTACTTCTAACCCTTAACGTTCAATTTGGGAGTCCGTACTGGTCACGGTATCTATAAGTTACGTATGACCAGAGGGACTTGCATCTTGGGGTGGAGGGTAGTTAGTAGTGTCTCCGAGGGTTTATAACGAGGGGGCCGGCGGCGAATCCACCGCCGGCCAAGGTAGAACAACAAAACCCCTCCCATTTGGGCTCCCATCTTGGTCCCGTGGCTTGCGCTCCAAGGACAGCAACCTTGGCCTCCCGGTGACGTTGGTGCCGATCCCCCGTGGTGAGTGTTCCCTGAGAGTGGACGTGCAGCGGATTCCTATTGTGCTACATTGATGGAGCAGCAGGGGACGGGTTTCCGTCACCCTGGTGGTGACGCCGTCTTCGGCCCTGGCACACGGATAGGGATCCAGTCCGTTTCTTGTACTCGTGGTGCTGCGATCTGTTTGATTGTGTTGAGTGGTTGCGTTTGACTTCGATCTACTGTTACCCGCCCCCAACTACCCCCTCGCTCTCTTATTCGTGGTGATTGTTACGTCGGTTGACTGATTGTGACTATGTCTACCCAAGAGACGGGGAACGTTCAAGATGACGGATCGGCGTCGACGCCGACCCCGGAGCTGAACCCGGGAACCGGGATCGGTAACCCGATCGACAACATTGAGACGCCGATGCTCTCCGGTGCCGGATCGGCGTTTGGTACGACACGGACGGCCGGGGGCGGCGGACCGCCGCAACTGTCCTCTGCCGACCTCACGCCGCCCGCCACCTTCACCAGGGGACTCCCTGATGGCATCACTGGCCCGCATCGAGGCCCGGTTCACCGGGCTCGACGCCCGTCAAGAGCGTACGTGTAGCAATATGGTTGTCCGTATTGTGACCCTAATATTAGGGGGGCTACTTCTAACCCTTAACGTTCAATTTGGGAGTCCGTACTGGTCACGGTATCTATAAGTTACGTATGACCAGAGGGACTTGCATCTTGGGGTGGAGGGTAGTTAGTAGTGTCTCCGAGGGTTTATAACGAGGGGGCCGGCGGCGAATCCACCGCCGGCCAAGGTAGAACAACAAAACCCCTCCCATTTGGGCTCCCATCTTGGTCCCGTGGCTTGCGCTCCAAGGACAGCAACCTTGGCCTCCCGGTGACGTTGGTGCCGATCCCCCGTGGTGAGTGTTCCCTGAGAGTGGACGTGCAGCGGATTCCTATTGTGCTACATTGATGGAGCAGCAGGGGACGGGTTTCCGTCACCCTGGTGGTGACGCCGTCTTCGGCCCTGGCACACGGATAGGGATCCAGTCCGTTTCTTGTACTCGTGGTGCTGCGATCTGTTTGATTGTGTTGAGTGGTTGCGTTGACTTCGATCTACTGTTACCCGCCCCCAACTACCCCCTCGCTCTCTTATTCGTGGTGATTGTTACGTCGGTTGACTGATTGTGACTATGTCTACCCAAGAGACGGGGAACGTTCAAGATGACGGATCGGCGTCGACGCCGACCCCGGAGCTGAACCCGGGAACCGGGATCGGTAACCCGATCGACAACATTGAGACGCCGATGCTCTCCGGTGCCGGATCGGCGTTTGGTACGACACGGACGGCCGGGGGCGGCGGACCGCCGCAACTGTCCTCTGCCGACCTCACGCCGCCGCCACCTTCACCAGGGGACTCCCTGATGGCATCACTGGCCCGCATCGAGGCCCGGTTCACCGGGCTCGACGCCCGTCAAGAGCGTACGTGTAGCAATATGGTTGTCCGTATTGTGACCCTAATATTAGGGGGGCTACTTCTAACCCTTAACGTTCAATTTGGGAGTCCGTACTGGTCACGGTATCTATAAGTTACGTATGACCAGAGGGACTTGCATCTTGGGGTGGAGGGTAGTTAGTAGTGTCTCCGAGGGTTTATAACGAGGGGGCCGGCGGCGAATCCACCGCCGGCCAAGGTAGAACAACAAAACCCCTCCCATTTGGGCTCCCATCTTGGTCCCGTGGCTTGCGCTCCAAGGACAGCAACCTTGGCCTCCCGGTGACGTTGGGTGCCGATCCCCCGTGGTGAGTGTTCCCTGAGAGTGGACGTGCAGCGGATTCCTATTGTGCTACATTGATGGAGCAGCAGGGGACGGGTTTCCGTCACCCTGGTGGTGACGCCGTCTTCGGCCCTGGCACACGGATAGGGATCCAGTCCGTTTCTTGTACTCGTGGTGCTGCGATCTGTTTGATTGTGTTGAGTGGTTGCGTTTGACTTCGATCTACTGTTACCCGCCCCCAACTACCCCCTCGCTCTCTTATTCGTGGTGATTGTTACGTCGGTTGACTGATTGTGACTATGTCTACCCAAGAGACGGGGAACGTTCAAGATGACGGATCGGCGTCGACGCCGACCCCGGAGCTGAACCCGGGAACCGGGATCGGTAACCCGATCGACAACATTGAGACGCCGATGCTCTCCGGTGCCGGATCGGCGTTTGGTACGACACGGACGGCCGGGGGCGGCGGACCGCCGCAACTGTCCTCTGCCGACCTCACGCCGCCGCCACCTTCACCAGGGGACTCCCTGATGGCATCACTGGCCCGCATCGAGGCCCGGTTCACCGGGCTCGACGCCCGTCAAGAGCGTACGTGTAGCAATATGGTGTCCGTATTGTGACCCTAATATTAGGGGGGCTACTTCTAACCCTTAACGTTCAATTTGGGGAGTCCGTACTGGTCACGGTATCTATAAGTTACGTATGACCAGAGGGACTTGCATCTTGGGTGGAGGGTAGTTAGTAGTGTCTCCGAGGGTTTATAACGAGGGGGCCGGCGGCGAATCCACCGCCGGCCAAGGTAGAACAACAAAACCCCTCCCATTTGGGCTCCCATCTTGGTCCCGTGGCTTGGCGCTCCAAGGACAGCAACCTTGGCCTCCCCGGTGACGTTGGTGCCGATCCCCCGTGGTGAGTGTTCCCTGAGAGTGGACGTGCAGCGGGATTCCTATTGTGCTACATTGATGGAGCAGCAGGGGACGGGTTTCCGTCACCCTGGTGGTGACGCCGTCTTCGGCCCTGGCACACGGATAGGGATCCAGTCCGTTTCTTGTACTCGTGGTGCTGCGATCTGTTTGATTGTGTTGAGTGGTTGCGTTTGACTTCGATCTACTGTTACCCGCCCCCAACTACCCCTCGCTCTCTTATTCGTGGTGATTGTTACGTCGGTTGACTGATTGTGACTATGTCTACCCAAGAGACGGGGAACGTTCAAGATGACGGATCGGCGTCGACGCCGACCCCGGAGCTGAACCCGGGAACCGGGATCGGTAACCCGATCGACAACATGAGACGCCGATGCTCTCCGGTGCCGGATCGGCGTTTGGTACGACACGGACGGCCGGGGGCGGCGGACCGCCGCAACTGTCCTCTGCCGACCTCACGCCGCCGCCACCTTCACCAGGGGACTCCCTGATGGCATCACTGGCCCGCATCGAGGCCCGGTTCACCGGGCTCGACGCCCGTCAAGAGCGTACGTGTAGGCAATATGGTTGTCCGTATTGTGACCCTAATATTAGGGGGCTACTTCTAACCCTTAACGTTCAATTTGGGAGTCCGTACTGGTCACGGTATCTATAAGTTACGTATGACCAGAGGGACTTGCATCTTGGGGTGGAGGGTAGTTAGTAGTGTCTCCGAGGGTTTATAACGAGGGGGCCGGCGGCGAATCCACCGCCGGCCCAAGGTAGAACAACAAAACCCCCTCCATTTGGGCTCCCATCTTGGTCCCGTGGCTTGCGCTCCAAGGACAGCAACCTTGGCCTCCCGGTGACGTTGGTGCCGATCCCCCGTGGTGAGTGTTCCCTGAGAGTGGACGTGCAGCGGATTCCTATTGTGCTACATTGATGGAGCAGCAGGGGACGGGTTTCCGTCACCCTGGTGGTGACGCCGTCTTCG
>CM020620.1:1801446-1824942 GCA_009829735.1 Pyropia yezoensis | reverse complement strand
CCCCAACTACCCCTCGCTCTCTTATTCGTGGTGATTGTTACGTCGGTTGACTGATTGTGACTATGTCTACCAAGAGACGGGGAACGTTCAAGATGACGGATCGGCGTCGACGCCGACCCCGGAGCTGAACCCGGGAACCGGGATCGGTAACCCGATCGACAACATTGAGACGCCGATGCTCTCCCGGTGCCGGATCGGCGTTTGGTACGACACGGACGGCCCGGGGCGGCGGACCGCCGCAACTGTCCTCTGCCGACCTCACGCCGCCGCCACCTTCACCAGGGGACTCCCTGATGGCATCACTGGCCCGCATCGAGGCCCGGTTCACCGGGCTCGACGCCCGTCAAGAGCGTACGTGTAGCAATATGGTTGTCCGTATTGTGACCCCTAATATTAGGGGGGCTACTTCTAACCCTTAACGTTCAATTTGGGAGTCCGTACTGGTCACGGTATCTATAAGTTACGTATGACCAGAGGGACTTGCATCTTGGGGTGGAGGGTAGTTAGTAGTGTCTCCGAGGGTTTATAACGAGGGGGCCGGCGGCGAATCCACCGCCGGCCAAGGTAGAACAACAAAACCCCTCCATTTGGGCTCCCATCTTGGTCCCGTGGCTTGCGCTCCAAGGACAGCAACCTTGGCCTCCCGGTGACGTTGGTGCCGATCCCCCGTGGTGAGTGTTCCCTGAGAGTGGACGTGCAGCGGATTCCTATTGTGCTACATTGATGGAGCAGCAGGGACGGGTTTCCGTCACCTGGTGGTGACGCCGTCTTCGGCCCTGGCACACGGATAGGGATCCAGTCCGTTTCTTGTACTCGTGGTGCTGCGATCTGTTTGATTGTGTTGAGTGGTTGCGTTTGACTTCGATCTACTGTTACCCGCCCCCAACTACCCCCTCGCTCTCTTATTCGTGGTGATTGTTACGTCGGTTGACTGATTGTGACTATGTCTACCCAAGAGACGGGGAACGTTCAAGATGACGGATCGGCGTCGACGCCGACCCCGGAGCTGAACCCGGGAACCGGATCGGTAACCCGATCGACAACATTGAGACGCCGATGCTCTCCGGTGCCGGATCGGCGTTTGGTACGACACGGACGGCCCGGGGCGGCGGACCGCCGCAACTGTCCTCTGCCGACCTCACGCCGCCGCCACCTTCACCAGGGGCCCTGATGGCATCACTGGCCCGCATCGAGGCCCGGTTCACCGGGCTCGACGCCCGTCAAGAGCGTACGTGTAGCAATATGGTTGTCCGTATTGTGACCCTAATATTAGGGGGGCTACTTCTAACCCTTAACGTTCAATTTGGGAGTCCGTACTGGTCACGGTATCTATAAGTTACGTATGACCAGAGGGACTTGCATCTTGGGGTGGAGGGTAGTTAGTAGTGTCTCCGAGGGTTTATAACGAGGGGGCCGGCGGCGAATCCACCGCCGGCCAAGGTAGAACAACAAAACCCCTCCCATTTGGGCTCCCATCTTGGTCCCGTGGCTTGCGCTCCAAGGACAGCAACCTTGGCCTCCCGGTGACGTTGGTGCCGATCCCCCGTGGTGAGTGTTCCCTGAGAGTGGACGTGCAGCGGATTCCTATTGTGCTACATTGATGGAGCAGCAGGGGACGGGTTTCCGTCACCCTGGTGGTGACGCCGTCTTCGGCCCTGGCACACGGATAGGGATCCAGTCCGTTTCTTGTACTCGTGGTGCTGCGATCTGTTTGATTGTGTTGAGTGGTTGCGTTTGACTTCGATCTACTGTTACCCGCCCCCAACTACCCCCTCGCTCTCTTATTCGTGGTGATTGTTACGTCGGTTGACTGATTGTGACTATGTCTACCCAAGAGACGGGGAACGTTCAAGATGACGGATCGGCGTCGACGCCGACCCCGGAGCTGAACCCGGGAACCGGGATCGGTAACCCGATCGACAACATTGAGACGCCGATGCTCTCCGGTGCCGGATCGGCGTTTGGTACGACACGGACGGCCGGGGGCGGCGGACCGCCGCAACTGTCCTCTGCCGACCTCACGCCGCCGCCACCTTCACCAGGGGACTCCCTGATGGCATCACTGGCCCGCATCGAGGCCCGGTTCACCGGGCTCGACGCCCGTCAAGAGCGTACGTGTAGCAATATGGTTGTCCGTATTGTGACCCTAATATTAGGGGGGCTACTTCTAACCCTTAACGTTCAATTTGGGAGTCCGTACTGGTCACGGTATCTATAAGTTACGTATGACCAGAGGGACTTGCATCTTGGGGTGGAGGGTAGTTAGTAGTGTCTCCGAGGGTTTATAACGAGGGGCCGGCGGCGAATCCACCGCCGGCCAAGGTAGAACAACAAAACCCCTCCCATTTGGGCTCCCATCTTGGTCCCGTGGCTTGCGCTCCAAGGACAGCAACCTTGGCCTCCCGGTGACGTTGGTGCCGATCCCCCGTGGTGAGTGTTCCCTGAGAGTGGACGTGCAGCGGATTCCTATTGTGCTACATTGATGGAGCAGCAGGGGACGGGTTTCCGTCACCCTGGTGGTGACGCCGTCTTCGGCCCTGGCACACGGATAGGGATCCAGTCCGTTTCTTGTACTCGTGGTGCTGCGATCTGTTTGATTGTGTTGAGTGGTTGCGTTTGACTTCGATCTACTGTTACCCGCCCCCAACTACCCCCTCGCTCTCTTATTCGTGGTGATTGTTACGTCGGTTGACTGATTGTGACTATGTCTACCCAAGAGACGGGGAACGTTCAAGATGACGGATCGGCGTCGACGCCGACCCCGGAGCTGAACCCGGGAACCGGGATCGGTAACCCGATCGACAACATTGAGACGCCGATGCTCTCCGGTGCCGGATCGGCGTTTGGTACGACACGGACGGCCGGGGCGGCGGACCGCCGCAACTGTCCTCTGCCGACCTCACGCCGCCGCCACCTTCACCAGGGGACTCCCTGATGGCATCACTGGCCCGCATCGAGGCCCGGTTCACCGGGCTCGACGCCCGTCAAGAGCGTACGTGTAGCAATATGGTTGTCCGTATTGTGACCCTAATATTAGGGGGGCTACTTCTAACCCTTAACGTTCAATTTGGGAGTCCGTACTGGTCACGGTATCTATAAGTTACGTATGACCAGAGGGACTTGCATCTTGGGGTGGAGGGTAGTTAGTAGTGTCTCCGAGGGTTTATAACGAGGGGGCCGGCGGCGAATCCACCGCCGGCCAAGGTAGAACAACAAAACCCCTCCCATTTGGGCTCCCATCTTGGTCCCGTGGCTTGCGCTCCAAGGACAGCAACCTTGGCCTCCCGGTGACGTTGGTGCCGATCCCCCGTGGTGAGTGTTCCCTGAGAGTGGACGTGCAGCGGATTCCTATTGTGCTACATTGATGGAGCAGCAGGGGACGGGTTTCCGTCACCCTGGTGGTGACGCCGTCTTCGGCCCTGGCACACGGATAGGGATCCAGTCCGTTTCTTGTACTCGTGGTGCTGCGATCTGTTTGATTGTGTTGAGTGGTTGCGTTTGACTTCGATCTACTGTTACCCGCCCCCAACTACCCCCTCGCTCTCTTATTCGTGGTGATTGTTACGTCGGTTGACTGATTGTGACTATGTCTACCCAAGAGACGGGGAACGTTCAAGATGACGGATCGGCGTCGACGCCGACCCCGGAGCTGAACCCGGGAACCGGGATCGGTAACCCGATCGACAACATTGAGACGCCGATGCTCTCCGGTGCCGGATCGGCGTTTGGTACGACACGGACGGCCGGGGGCGGCGGACCGCCGCAACTGTCCTCTGCCGACCTCACGCCGCCGCCACCTTCACCAGGGGACTCCCTGATGGCATCACTGGCCCGCATCGAGGCCCGGTTCACCGGGCTCGACGCCCGTCAAGAGCGTACGTGTAGCAATATGGTTGTCCGTATTGTGACCCTAATATTAGGGGGGCTACTTCTAACCCTTAACGTTCAATTTGGGAGTCCGTACTGGTCACGGTATCTATAAGTTACGTATGACCAGAGGGACTTGCATCTTGGGGTGGAGGGTAGTTAGTAGTGTCTCCGAGGGTTTATAACGAGGGGGCCGGCGGCGAATCCACCGCCGGCCAAGGTAGAACAACAAAACCCCTCCCATTTGGGCTCCCATCTTGGTCCCGTGGCTTGCGCTCCAAGGACAGCAACCTTGGCCTCCCGGTGACGTTGGTGCCGATCCCCCGTGGTGAGTGTTCCCTGAGAGTGGACGTGCAGCGGATTCCTATTGTGCTACATTGATGGAGCAGCAGGGGACGGGTTTCCGTCACCCTGGTGGTGACGCCGTCTTCGGCCCTGGCACACGGATAGGGATCCAGTCCGTTTCTTGTACTCGTGGTGCTGCGATCTGTTTGATTGTGTTGAGTGGTTGCGTTTGACTTCGATCTACTGTTACCCGCCCCCAACTACCCCCTCGCTCTCTTATTCGTGGTGATTGTTACGTCGGTTGACTGATTGTGACTATGTCTACCCAAGAGACGGGGAACGTTCAAGATGACGGATCGGCGTCGACGCCGACCCCGGAGCTGAACCCGGGAACCGGGATCGGTAACCCGATCGACAACATTGAGACGCCGATGCTCTCCGGTGCCGGATCGGCGTTTGGTACGACACGGACGGCCGGGGGCGGCGGACCGCCGCAACTGTCCTCTGCCGACCTCACGCCGCCGCCACCTTCACCAGGGGACTCCCTGATGGCATCACTGGCCCGCATCGAGGCCCGGTTCACCGGGCTCGACGCCCGTCAAGAGCGTACGTGTAGCAATATGGTTGTCCGTATTGTGACCCTAATATTAGGGGGGCTACTTCTAACCCTTAACGTTCAATTTGGGAGTCCGTACTGGTCACGGTATCTATAAGTTACGTATGACCAGAGGGACTTGCATCTTGGGGTGGAGGGTAGTTAGTAGTGTCTCCGAGGGTTTATAACGAGGGGGCCGGCGGCGAATCCACCGCCGGCCAAGGTAGAACAACAAAACCCCTCCCATTTGGGCTCCCATCTTGGTCCCGTGGCTTGCGCTCCAAGGACAGCAACCTTGGCCTCCCGGTGACGTTGGTGCCGATCCCCCGTGGTGAGTGTTCCCTGAGAGTGGACGTGCAGCGGATTCCTATTGTGCTACATTGATGGAGCAGCAGGGGACGGGTTTCCGTCACCCTGGTGGTGACGCCGTCTTCGGCCCTGGCACACGGATAGGGATCCAGTCCGTTTCTTGTACTCGTGGTGCTGCGATCTGTTTGATTGTGTTGAGTGGTTGCGTTTGACTTCGATCTACTGTTACCCGCCCCCAACTACCCCCTCGCTCTCTTATTCGTGGTGATTGTTACGTCGGTTGACTGATTGTGACTATGTCTACCCAAGAGACGGGGAACGTTCAAGATGACGGATCGGCGTCGACGCCGACCCCGGAGCTGAACCCGGGAACCGGGATCGGTAACCCGATCGACAACATTGAGACGCCGATGCTCTCCGGTGCCGGATCGGCGTTTGGTACGACACGGACGGCCGGGGGCGGCGGACCGCCGCAACTGTCCTCTGCCGACCTCACGCCGCCGCCACCTTCACCAGGGGACTCCCTGATGGCATCACTGGCCCGCATCGAGGCCCGGTTCACCGGGCTCGACGCCCGTCAAGAGCGTACGTGTAGCAATATGGTTGTCCGTATTGTGACCCTAATATTAGGGGGGCTACTTCTAACCCTTAACGTTCAATTTGGGAGTCCGTACTGGTCACGGTATCTATAAGTTACGTATGACCAGAGGGACTTGCATCTTGGGGTGGAGGGTAGTTAGTAGTGTCTCCGAGGGTTTATAACGAGGGGGCCGGCGGCGAATCCACCGCCGGCCAAGGTAGAACAACAAAACCCCTCCCATTTGGGCTCCCATCTTGGTCCCGTGGCTTGCGCTCCAAGGACAGCAACCTTGGCCTCCCGGTGACGTTGGTGCCGATCCCCCGTGGTGAGTGTTCCCTGAGAGTGGACGTGCAGCGGATTCCTATTGTGCTACATTGATGGAGCAGCAGGGGACGGGTTTCCGTCACCCTGGTGGTGACGCCGTCTTCGGCCCTGGCACACGGATAGGGATCCAGTCCGTTTCTTGTACTCGTGGTGCTGCGATCTGTTTGATTGTGTTGAGTGGTTGCGTTTGACTTCGATCTACTGTTACCCGCCCCCAACTACCCCCTCGCTCTCTTATTCGTGGTGATTGTTACGTCGGTTGACTGATTGTGACTATGTCTACCCAAGAGACGGGGAACGTTCAAGATGACGGATCGGCGTCGACGCCGACCCCGGAGCTGAACCCGGGAACCGGGATCGGTAACCCGATCGACAACATTGAGACGCCGATGCTCTCCGGTGCCGGATCGGCGTTTGGTACGACACGGACGGCCGGGGGCGGCGGACCGCCGCAACTGTCCTCTGCCGACCTCACGCCGCCGCCACCTTCACCAGGGGACTCCCTGATGGCATCACTGGCCCGCATCGAGGCCCGGTTCACCGGGCTCGACGCCCGTCAAGAGCGTACGTGTAGCAATATGGTTGTCCGTATTGTGACCCTAATATTAGGGGGGCTACTTCTAACCCTTAACGTTCAATTTGGGAGTCCGTACTGGTCACGGTATCTATAAGTTACGTATGACCAGAGGGACTTGCATCTTGGGGTGGAGGGTAGTTAGTAGTGTCTCCGAGGGTTTATAACGAGGGGGCCGGCGGCGAATCCACCGCCGGCCAAGGTAGAACAACAAAACCCCTCCCATTTGGGCTCCCATCTTGGTCCCGTGGCTTGCGCTCCAAGGACAGCAACCTTGGCCTCCCGGTGACGTTGGTGCCGATCCCCCGTGGTGAGTGTTCCCTGAGAGTGGACGTGCAGCGGATTCCTATTGTGCTACATTGATGGAGCAGCAGGGGACGGGTTTCCGTCACCCTGGTGGTGACGCCGTCTTCGGCCCTGGCACACGGATAGGGATCCAGTCCGTTTCTTGTACTCGTGGTGCTGCGATCTGTTTGATTGTGTTGAGTGGTTGCGTTTGACTTCGATCTACTGTTACCCGCCCCCAACTACCCCCTCGCTCTCTTATTCGTGGTGATTGTTACGTCGGTTGACTGATTGTGACTATGTCTACCCAAGAGACGGGGAACGTTCAAGATGACGGATCGGCGTCGACGCCGACCCCGGAGCTGAACCCGGGAACCGGGATCGGTAACCCGATCGACAACATTGAGACGCCGATGCTCTCCGGTGCCGGATCGGCGTTTGGTACGACACGGACGGCCGGGGGCGGCGGACCGCCGCAACTGTCCTCTGCCGACCTCACGCCGCCGCCACCTTCACCAGGGGACTCCCTGATGGCATCACTGGCCCGCATCGAGGCCCGGTTCACCGGGCTCGACGCCCGTCAAGAGCGTACGTGTAGCAATATGGTTGTCCGTATTGTGACCCTAATATTAGGGGGGCTACTTCTAACCCTTAACGTTCAATTTGGGAGTCCGTACTGGTCACGGTATCTATAAGTTACGTATGACCAGAGGGACTTGCATCTTGGGGTGGAGGGTAGTTAGTAGTGTCTCCGAGGGTTTATAACGAGGGGGCCGGCGGCGAATCCACCGCCGGCCAAGGTAGAACAACAAAACCCCTCCCATTTGGGCTCCCATCTTGGTCCCGTGGCTTGCGCTCCAAGGACAGCAACCTTGGCCTCCCGGTGACGTTGGTGCCGATCCCCCGTGGTGAGTGTTCCCTGAGAGTGGACGTGCAGCGGATTCCTATTGTGCTACATTGATGGAGCAGCAGGGGACGGGTTTCCGTCACCCTGGTGGTGACGCCGTCTTCGGCCCTGGCACACGGATAGGGATCCAGTCCGTTTCTTGTACTCGTGGTGCTGCGATCTGTTTGATTGTGTTGAGTGGTTGCGTTTGACTTCGATCTACTGTTACCCGCCCCCAACTACCCCCTCGCTCTCTTATTCGTGGTGATTGTTACGTCGGTTGACTGATTGTGACTATGTCTACCCAAGAGACGGGGAACGTTCAAGATGACGGATCGGCGTCGACGCCGACCCCGGAGCTGAACCCGGGAACCGGGATCGGTAACCCGATCGACAACATTGAGACGCCGATGCTCTCCGGTGCCGGATCGGCGTTTGGTACGACACGGACGGCCGGGGGCGGCGGACCGCCGCAACTGTCCTCTGCCGACCTCACGCCGCCGCCACCTTCACCAGGGGACTCCCTGATGGCATCACTGGCCCGCATCGAGGCCCGGTTCACCGGGCTCGACGCCCGTCAAGAGCGTACGTGTAGCAATATGGTTGTCCGTATTGTGACCCTAATATTAGGGGGGCTACTTCTAACCCTTAACGTTCAATTTGGGAGTCCGTACTGGTCACGGTATCTATAAGTTACGTATGACCAGAGGGACTTGCATCTTGGGGTGGAGGGTAGTTAGTAGTGTCTCCGAGGGTTTATAACGAGGGGGCCGGCGGCGAATCCACCGCCGGCCAAGGTAGAACAACAAAACCCCTCCCATTTGGGCTCCCATCTTGGTCCCGTGGCTTGCGCTCCAAGGACAGCAACCTTGGCCTCCCGGTGACGTTGGTGCCGATCCCCCGTGGTGAGTGTTCCCTGAGAGTGGACGTGCAGCGGATTCCTATTGTGCTACATTGATGGAGCAGCAGGGGACGGGTTTCCGTCACCCTGGTGGTGACGCCGTCTTCGGCCCTGGCACACGGATAGGGATCCAGTCCGTTTCTTGTACTCGTGGTGCTGCGATCTGTTTGATTGTGTTGAGTGGTTGCGTTTGACTTCGATCTACTGTTACCCGCCCCCAACTACCCCCTCGCTCTCTTATTCGTGGTGATTGTTACGTCGGTTGACTGATTGTGACTATGTCTACCCAAGAGACGGGGAACGTTCAAGATGACGGATCGGCGTCGACGCCGACCCCGGAGCTGAACCCGGGAACCGGGATCGGTAACCCGATCGACAACATTGAGACGCCGATGCTCTCCGGTGCCGGATCGGCGTTTGGTACGACACGGACGGCCGGGGGCGGCGGACCGCCGCAACTGTCCTCTGCCGACCTCACGCCGCCGCCACCTTCACCAGGGGACTCCCTGATGGCATCACTGGCCCGCATCGAGGCCCGGTTCACCGGGCTCGACGCCCGTCAAGAGCGTACGTGTAGCAATATGGTTGTCCGTATTGTGACCCTAATATTAGGGGGGCTACTTCTAACCCTTAACGTTCAATTTGGGAGTCCGTACTGGTCACGGTATCTATAAGTTACGTATGACCAGAGGGACTTGCATCTTGGGGTGGAGGGTAGTTAGTAGTGTCTCCGAGGGTTTATAACGAGGGGGCCGGCGGCGAATCCACCGCCGGCCAAGGTAGAACAACAAAACCCCTCCCATTTGGGCTCCCATCTTGGTCCCGTGGCTTGCGCTCCAAGGACAGCAACCTTGGCCTCCCGGTGACGTTGGTGCCGATCCCCCGTGGTGAGTGTTCCCTGAGAGTGGACGTGCAGCGGATTCCTATTGTGCTACATTGATGGAGCAGCAGGGGACGGGTTTCCGTCACCCTGGTGGTGACGCCGTCTTCGGCCCTGGCACACGGATAGGGATCCAGTCCGTTTCTTGTACTCGTGGTGCTGCGATCTGTTTGATTGTGTTGAGTGGTTGCGTTTGACTTCGATCTACTGTTACCCGCCCCCAACTACCCCCTCGCTCTCTTATTCGTGGTGATTGTTACGTCGGTTGACTGATTGTGACTATGTCTACCCAAGAGACGGGGAACGTTCAAGATGACGGATCGGCGTCGACGCCGACCCCGGAGCTGAACCCGGGAACCGGGATCGGTAACCCGATCGACAACATTGAGACGCCGATGCTCTCCGGTGCCGGATCGGCGTTTGGTACGACACGGACGGCCGGGGGCGGCGGACCGCCGCAACTGTCCTCTGCCGACCTCACGCCGCCGCCACCTTCACCAGGGGACTCCCTGATGGCATCACTGGCCCGCATCGAGGCCCGGTTCACCGGGCTCGACGCCCGTCAAGAGCGTACGTGTAGCAATATGGTTGTCCGTATTGTGACCCTAATATTAGGGGGGCTACTTCTAACCCTTAACGTTCAATTTGGGAGTCCGTACTGGTCACGGTATCTATAAGTTACGTATGACCAGAGGGACTTGCATCTTGGGGTGGAGGGTAGTTAGTAGTGTCTCCGAGGGTTTATAACGAGGGGGCCGGCGGCGAATCCACCGCCGGCCAAGGTAGAACAACAAAACCCCTCCCATTTGGGCTCCCATCTTGGTCCCGTGGCTTGCGCTCCAAGGACAGCAACCTTGGCCTCCCGGTGACGTTGGTGCCGATCCCCCGTGGTGAGTGTTCCCTGAGAGTGGACGTGCAGCGGATTCCTATTGTGCTACATTGATGGAGCAGCAGGGGACGGGTTTCCGTCACCCTGGTGGTGACGCCGTCTTCGGCCCTGGCACACGGATAGGGATCCAGTCCGTTTCTTGTACTCGTGGTGCTGCGATCTGTTTGATTGTGTTGAGTGGTTGCGTTTGACTTCGATCTACTGTTACCCGCCCCCAACTACCCCCTCGCTCTCTTATTCGTGGTGATTGTTACGTCGGTTGACTGATTGTGACTATGTCTACCCAAGAGACGGGGAACGTTCAAGATGACGGATCGGCGTCGACGCCGACCCCGGAGCTGAACCCGGGAACCGGGATCGGTAACCCGATCGACAACATTGAGACGCCGATGCTCTCCGGTGCCGGATCGGCGTTTGGTACGACACGGACGGCCGGGGCGGCGGACCGCCGCAACTGTCCTCTGCCGACCTCACGCCGCCGCCACCTTCACCAGGGGACTCCCTGATGGCATCACTGGCCCGCATCGAGGCCCGGTTCACCGGGCTCGACGCCCGTCAAGAGCGTACGTGTAGCAATATGGTTGTCCGTATTGTGACCCTAATATTAGGGGGGCTACTTCTAACCCTTAACGTTCAATTTGGGAGTCCGTACTGGTCACGGTATCTATAAGTTACGTATGACCAGAGGGACTTGCATCTTGGGGTGGAGGGTAGTTAGTAGTGTCTCCGAGGGTTTATAACGAGGGGGCCGGCGGCGAATCCACCGCCGGCCAAGGTAGAACAACAAAACCCCTCCCATTTGGGCTCCCATCTTGGTCCCGTGGCTTGCGCTCCAAGGACAGCAACCTTGGCCTCCCGGTGACGTTGGTGCCGATCCCCCGTGGTGAGTGTTCCCTGAGAGTGGACGTGCAGCGGATTCCTATTGTGCTACATTGATGGAGCAGCAGGGGACGGGTTTCCGTCACCCTGGTGGTGACGCCGTCTTCGGCCCTGGCACACGGATAGGGATCCAGTCCGTTTCTTGTACTCGTGGTGCTGCGATCTGTTTGATTGTGTTGAGTGGTTGCGTTTGACTTCGATCTACTGTTACCCGCCCCCAACTACCCCCTCGCTCTCTTATTCGTGGTGATTGTTACGTCGGTTGACTGATTGTGACTATGTCTACCAAAGAGACGGGGAACGTTCAAGATGACGGATCGGCGTCGACGCCGACCCCGGAGCTGAACCCGGGAACCGGGATCGGTAACCCGATCGACAACATTGAGACGCCGATGCTCTCCGGTGCCGGATCGGCGTTTGGTACGACACGGACGGCCGGGGGCGGCGGACCGCCGCAACTGTCCTCTGCCGACCTCAAGCCGCCGCCACCTTCACCAGGGGACTCCCTGATGGCATCACTGGCCCGCATCGAGGCCCGGTTCACCGGGCTCGACGCCCGTCAAGAGCGTACGTGTAGCAATATGGTTGTCCGTATTGTGACCCTAATATTAGGGGGGCTACTTCTAACCCTTAACGTTCAATTTGGGAGTCCGTACTGGTCACGGTATCTATAAGTTACGTATGACCAGAGGGACTTGCATCTTGGGGTGGAGGGTAGTTAGTAGTGTCTCCGAGGGTTTATAACGAGGGGGCCGGCGGCGAATCCACCGCCGGCCAAGGTAGAACAACAAAACCCCTCCCATTTGGGCTCCCATCTTGGTCCCGTGGCTTGCGCTCCAAGGACAGCAACCTTGGCCTCCCGGTGACGTTGGTGCCGATCCCCCGTGGTGAGTGTTCCCTGAGAGTGGACGTGCAGCGGATTCCTATTGTGCTACATTGATGGAGCAGCAGGGGACGGGTTTCCGTCACCCTGGTGGTGACGCCGTCTTCGGCCCTGGCACACGGATAGGGATCCAGTCCGTTTCTTGTACTCGTGGTGCTGCGATCTGTTTGATTGTGTTGAGTGGTTGCGTTTGACTTCGATCTACTGTTACCCGCCCCCAACTACCCCCTCGCTCTCTTATTCGTGGTGATTGTTACGTCGGTTGACTGATTGTGACTATGTCTACCCAAGAGACGGGGAACGTTCAAGATGACGGATCGGCGTCGACGCCGACCCCGGAGCTGAACCCGGGAACTGGGATCGGTAACCCGATCGACAACATTGAGACGCCGATGCTCTCCGGTGCCGGATCGGCGTTTGGTACGACACGGACGGCCGGGGGCGGCGGACCGCCGCAACTGTCCTCTGCCGACCTCACGCCGCCGCCACCTTCACCAGGGGACTCCCTGATGGCATCACTGGCCCGCATCGAGGCCCGGTTCACCGGGCTCGACGCCCGTCAAGAGCGTACGTGTAGCAATATGGTTGTCCGTATTGTGACCCTAATATTAGGGGGGCTACTTCTAACCCTTAACGTTCAATTTGGGAGTCCGTACTGGTCACGGTATCTATAAGTTACGTATGACCAGAGGGACTTGCATCTTGGGGTGGAGGGTAGTTAGTAGTGTCTCCGAGGGTTTATAACGAGGGGGCCGGCGGCGAATCCACCGCCGGCCAAGGTAGAACAACAAAACCCCTCCCATTTGGGCTCCCATCTTGGTCCCGTGGCTTGCGCTCCAAGGACAGCAACCTTGGCCTCCCGGTGACGTTGGTGCCGATCCCCCGTGGTGAGTGTTCCCTGAGAGTGGACGTGCAGCGGATTCCTATTGTGCTACATTGATGGAGCAGCAGGGGACGGGTTTCCGTCACCCTGGTGGTGACGCCGTCTTCGGCCCTGGCACGCGGATAGGGATCCAGTCCGTTTCTTGTACTCGTGGTGCTGCGATCTGTTTGATTGTGTTGAGTGGTTGCGTTTGACTTCGATCTACTGTTATCCGCCCCCAACTACCCCCTCGCTCTCTTATTCGTGGTGATTGTTACGTCGGTTGACTGATTGTGACTATGTCTACCCAAGAGACGGGGAACGTTCAAGATGACGGATCGGCGTCGACGCCGACCCCGGAGCTGAACCCGGGAACCGGGATCGGTAACCCGATCGACAACATTGAGACGCCGATGCTCTCCGGTGCCGGATCGGCGTTTGGTACGACACGGACGGCCCGGGGCGGCGGACCGCCGCAACTGTCCTCTGCCGACCTCACGCCGCCGCCACCTTCACCAGGGGACTCCCTGATGGCATCACTGGCCCGCATCGAGGCCCGGTTCACCGGGCTCGACGCCCGTCAAGAGCGTACGTGTAGCAATATGGTTGTCCGTATTGTGACCCTAATATTAGGGGGGCTACTTCTAACCCTTAACGTTCAATTTGGGAGTCCGTACTGGTCACGGTATCTATAAGTTACGTATGACCAGAGGGACTTGCATCTTGGGGTGGAGGGTAGTTAGTAGTGTCTCCGAGGGTTTATAACGAGGGGGCCGGCGGCGAATCCACCGCCGGCCAAGGTAGAACAACAAAACCCCTCCCATTTGGGCTCCCATCTTGGTCCCGTGTGTGGTATAAAACTCGATCCTCTCAGACACGTGTCAATATCCCTCGGGGGAAAGGGACAGGTAACGCAGAAAGGGGAACTACGAGAATGGTATGCCTGTTGCCTCACGTGCCTGCTCGCAGGGCAAACAGATACGCACGGTAGTGCACACGGGGAAGAGGAAAGCAAACGCGCAGTTGTCTTTTTCCCTGAGGGCGCGGGCCGAGGGCGCCTCGCTGTCCCTCTTAACGTGCATCTGGGGGAACCCCGGCACGTTGGCCCGGTAGCCCCCCCATAACCCCGAGTGGCCCCGACCCGAGTCTAACCTCGTCAGGTCGGGGGCCACTATCACTACTAATTCTATTCCCACTCACTAATCTCACACTCAAATTCTCTCAAATCAAGTCCCTCACAAATATGCAAAAACACATCAGAAATCCCTCTCTCGCGTGTGGATAGCGTAGTCCACCGCATCCCAGTGCCGGGCACGGGCCACGGCCGCCAACCATCGCCACACGGCGGGCGTGTTCTGGCACCTGGTGCCCTCTGGTTGTAGTCCCGGGTCGGCGCCAAGTCGGGGCCAGGGATGCTACATAGCTCCCTCCCTAGTCCGGCACGTCCTCGGGCCGAACCAGGTGCCACCGTGCACAGCCTCGAGCACGTCCACACCGGTGCCGAGGTCGAGCGTCTTCACCCCGGTCACGATCACCTGCCCCGATTCTGCCCCCCCCCCCCTCCGCTCCTTCACCTTGGCCCTCTCGTTCCCCGGAGTCTGGACGGTATGTCCAGTTCCGAGATCCAAGCTGGGCCCGTGGTTCCGGCGGCGAGTGTTGCGGAGGAGAACTCGGGTCGTCGTGCCCCTCTCCTGCCTCCGGTTCCTCGGATGTCGGTGCCGGCGCCGGTCGCCACGGCGGGGACGGATCGAGTTCCCCCGGCTTCCGCGATGCACCCGGTCGAGGCCCCCCCGGAGGGTCTCCCGGAGATGCTCCTTGGGCAGGACCCTCTGGCGGCCCGGCGTTACTCCACGGTGGTTGGCAACGCCGGCGCGGCCCAGTGCCAGCAGGATTGCATGGACCTCTGGCGCAAGGAACTCCAGCGCGGGGTCTTGACCGAGATGGACAAGGCACGTCTTCATACGGCGGACCAGATGCGCCTGGCACAAGACCGCTCCCAGAGCTTCTCGGGTTCCTCTTGGGCTGCTCGTCTGGAGGATCTCCCCTTCGCGCTGGTACTGGATCTACCCTTGACCGAGCGTCGCGTGTCCGCGTCCGTTCTCCGGTGGCCGGAGGAGGAAGGGTACGTCCACCGGGCGCTCAAGGTCTGGGACGAGGCGCTCAAGGGGTCGGGAAGCTTGAACTGCGACCCCCGTCCGAGCATGGTCGCTCTGGAGCCGCCTTTCTTGACCCGGAAATACTCCAAGTTGTCGCCGGCACGGGAGCAGGGTGAGCGACGCGGGCGTCAGCGTGACTTCCTTGTAAGCTGCAACCACCAGGAGTTCTGGAAGCTGGACAAGGCTAACCGGGCGGCATACTACCCCAAGGTCATCCCGCAGCAGCAGGAAGTCGAGATCCCGGTCGGGTTTGCTCCTTCCAGCATCCCTTGCACCTGGTACTTCTTGGACGCCTTGACTCAGGCGTCGATCAAGGGCTTCTTCCATTCAATCCCGTACATGATGTACACGTCCGAGATGACAGTCTTGGCGGCCAACCACTGGCTTCATGAGGTCTTGGTGTCCAACCGGCTTTGGTTTCTCCCTGACCTCCTGATGGTCTGGATTGTCGACAAGTTGACCGTCGACTTCCTGTGCAGCCAGGACGAGGAGTACAAGGAGCTCTTCCAGGCGATGATCGACTTCCGGCGTCTGGTGCCGGTGCATGACCGGAACTTCTTGAACGCGATTGCCGACCAGAACCGCCCGCGTCGGGATGGCTACGGTTGGGCGCAGGTGGTCTACCAGTCTTCTCCGGCTAAGGTGCAGCTGGCGACGCCGCTTCCGGCGTGGCCGCAGCTAGGTAGCTTTCCTGCTCCGGCCGCCCTTGATCTTCTGCCAGTTGGACCGCCGGTGCAGGAGTCGGGATGGGCCGCGGCGGTCGGTCGGGCGTCTGCGGCGGCTCCGCTTCCTCCGGTTGCCCCTGTCGCCCCGGTCGCCTCGCCTGAACCGTCACCGGCACGTCCGCGCCCTGTTCCGGCTGTGCCAGTACTTCAAGCTCCTCCGGCACCGCGCTTGTCTGCGGCGAGTCTGGGAGTGGCCGTGCGGTCGCCGATTACTCCGGCCGCTCTACCCCGGACGCCTTCTTCCAACGCCGGCGGCGCTGTGCCTCCGCTGGAGTTGGGTACTCCGGTCTCGGGGGCCGTTGTGGACCGTCCGGTAGTGTCATCCTCGGGCCGGTTCGAGATTCCGGCGCCGACTCTGCGCCTCACCCGCTTCCGGGTGCCTGACTGGTACCTGAACCAAGGTGGTCCAACATGCGACCAGTACGACGTCGGCATGATTGAAGACCAGCTGGGTCGTCTTCCGGTGCAGGTTGAAGGCGTCGGGTCCTCCCTGGTGCTGGGCACTTACGCCAGTGTCTTGAACGACGTGGTCGACCGGGTGTTTGCTTGCGCGGACAGCGGCCAGATGTCGAACAACCCGGTGGTTGGCGAACTTCTGGCGACTTTGACGCGGCATGGCCTGGCCCAGCAGTGGTCAGAGACCTTCACGGGCTTCCAGCGGCGCCGACGGACATATCTGGATGAGCGGGAGCCACCGGCAACTACTGGTACTACTCCGATGGCGTCATACCGGGATGCGCCGCGTCCACCGCACTACGTCATCCCGTCTTCCTCCGGTTCCCGTCGTACCGCGGAGATAGCGCCGGAGGACACTCCCGCGGCTCAGCGTCCGCGCCGAGAGTAGTAGTTGGAGGCAGGGAGGGTGAGGGTCTTGGGAGAAGCGAGGAGGGAAGAGGCGGAGAGAAGGGTTGCTCGAGCGGGTGCTTGTTTTCCTTGATTGTTCCATGCTTGCGTTGCGTGTTATCCTTGATATACCCGTTCCCTTCTTCTCAATCCTCTTGTTCCGCATCCGTTGCGGGTGAGCTCGTCTCGTCCCGAGGGTCTTGGTTGGCCCCGTCCTCTTGGTTCTCCTCCGTGTCCGACTCCAGAATCTTGCCGGCTCTGGCCACGGGAGTGCCCTCAATCCCGTTCCGTCGCGTGTAGGCACAGACGTCCGCGATGGGTAGCCGGTTTGAGGGTTCCCAGGTATCATCTGCCGGGTTGAAACCGAACCAGCGTACTCGCAGGTACAGGCGTCCATCTCTCCAGGCATGGTCGACAAACTTGACGTAGACAAATTCCCGACCTTCTTCTTGGGATAGCAAGGGTATCGCAGTCCGCTTACGCCGGGTCAAGTCCCGTTGGCTTGGCGGTGGAGCTCGGGTGACATGGTCGCTGCTCACCCGGTACGGAGAGCCATCCACGTCTAGAAGGAAGGTCCAGCCATCCGTATTGAGAATCTCATAAGGTCCATCCGTCTTAGAGTCCAGCTTCCCCCGGGTCTTGCTATGGTTGTCCACAAAAACCCAGTCGCCACCACCCAGTTCCTTGTTCTTTTCCCGGACACCCTTGTCATAGTCCCGCTTGTATCGCTCCTGGGTCTTTGAGATTGACTCCTTGACTCTTGGGAGCAGGAGCTTTAGTTGTTCCAGGAACTCATCCTTTGCCTTGGGACCTGACTTCAGTGCAGGCTGGAGACCATCCGGTATTCTTTCCAGGGAGAAGTTGGTCAGCCGCCTTGGGGTGACAAAGTCGAGTGGAGCAACTCCCGTTGTCCGGTGAACTCGGGAGTTGTAGGCTAGAGTGAGGACAGCCAGGAGCTCGTCCCAGTCTTCTTGGTGCTCCTCCACGTAGTGCCGTAGCATGTCCACTAGGGTCCGGTTGAATCGTTCCACCTGACCGTTCGTTTGAGGGTGGTACGTCGTGGTGTACAAGTTCTTGATGCCCATCAGGTCACAGACTCCTTGGAAGAACAGGGATGCAAACTGGGGACCGTTGTCGGTTAAGACGGAGTCTGGAGGGCCGTAGGCAGCTATCCAGTACTCGCAGAAGGCCGACGTGACATCCAGAGCCGTGATGGTTCTCAACGGGATTGCTCGAGTGAACTTGGAGAACCGGTCACAAATGATGAGCAGGTATATGTTGCCACTGGAGGTCTCAGGTAGGGGCCCCAGGATGTCCATGCTTAAGCTTGCAAAGGGCTCCGCCGCAGGGAATAGGCGTAGCTTAGAAGTCTTCTTCCTCTGGGACAACCGGTTCCTTGCACAAGAAATACAAGCCTCCAGGCACTTATGGACGTCACTGGCCATGGTTTCCCAGTAATAATGTCGTCTCATGGAAGCATACATCCGATTGATACCAGGATGTCCGGCCTGGGGAGACGAGTGCTCCAGGCGTAGGATGTCAGTCCGTAGGCTCCGGGGTACGTAGACTTGAGTTGCCCCATCGAAGGGTGACACCCGTACCAGGAGTCCGTCTGTAGACTCGGAGAAGCGACTGTTCCGGTTCAGGTCCATTTGGTGGCGAAGCTCCAAGCATTGAGGGTCCGTCAATTGTGCCTCCAGCATCCGGTGAATGGTTACCGGTTGATGAGCGTCAGGTGTCTCGTACAGGGGAGCGTGCCAGCCACGTCCGACATTCGGGAGGATGAAGCAAGGTATTTCCTCCGGGATAGGACCGGTATCGGCTGCAGGAGTCTCCAGCCTGGACATGGTGTCGGCGCAGTGGTGCTCCCTCCCTGCTCTGGTGCACACCTTGTACTTGAACTCCGAAAGGCGTAGGCGCCACCGGGCGACCCTTCCTTGACTGCTGTCCATGCATAGCAGCCACCTTAGACTGGCGTGGTCCGTCCGGATGAGGAACTCTTGTCCTTCAAGATATGGACGTAACAGGAAGCAAGCCCAGACGACCGCCAAGCACTCGCGCTCGGTCGTGGAATAGTTCTTCTCGGCTGGAGTCAAGACGCGACTGTAGTAGCCTATCGGGAGGAAGTGCCCATCAGGTTGTTGCTGGAGTAGTGAGCACCCCACCTGGACGCCACAGGCGTCAGTCTCCAGAACAAACTGACCCTCCCGCTTGGGTAACGCCAGTACTGGAGTGGTGGTCAGGCGCTTCTTGAGCTCTTCGAAGGCTGCTGTCTGCTTCTCGTCGAACACCGGGAGTTGTGCTGGAAGCTTCTTGCTAGTAAGCTTGGTCAAGGGCCGGGCAATCAGAGCGTAGTCCCGTACGAACCGGCGGTAGACGTTGCACATACCCAGGAAGCTCTTGAGTTCCGTCTGGGTTTTAGGTTGCCGTGCATGCCGGAGGGCCTTGATGTTCTTCTCATTGACTCGGAGCTCCCCCGGACTCAGCACGTGCCCCAGGTACTCCACCTCAGTCTCAAACAGGTGGCACTTCTCGGCCTTGAGGGTAACTCCAGCCTTGGACAGGAGGGCCAGGACCTCTCGAAGGTGCTCCAGGTGTTCCGCTGGGGTCTTGGAGAAAACGATGATGTCGTCCAGGTAGACCAAACATGTTCTCCACCTTAGCCCCGACAGGATGATGTCGATGGCTCTCTGGAAGGTTGCCGGAGCATTAGTGAGACCAAAAGGGAGACGCTTGCACCGGAACAGTCCCATGTGGCACGTGAAGGTAGTCTTGTCCTTGTCCTCGTCAGCCAGAGGGATCTGCCAGTAACCGGCATTACAATCCAGCGTCGAGAAGAGGGTGGCATCACCAAGAAAGTCGAGGCAATCATCCATCCGGGGTATCGGGTATACATCCTTGACTGTCATCTCGTTCAGGCGTCTGTAGTCAACGCAGAAACGGAAGTGACCGCCAGGTTTCGGGACGACTACCACCGGGAAAGCCCACTCGCCATCAGACGGCTCGATAACATCCATCTTGAGCATCTTGTTAACCTGCTTCTCAATCTCATCCCGGCGATGAGGTCCAGCCCGGTATGGGTGCATGTGCACTGGTTTGGCATCTGGCTTGAGTTGAATCCGGTGTAGGGTGGCGTCCATCTTGCCCAGCTCTCCAGACCACAGGTGCCGATATTCCTGGAGAAGCTTCTCCAGTGCCTCCTTCAAGTCGGGAGGGACGTTTTCTTGGTTGACCTTCGGCATCCCGGGCGGTGCTTGTTCCGGCTTCGGAGTAGTACGGCCAGCCTGCTCTTGTTCCGGAGATACGTCTAAGGCCGTCAAGTTGGATGCCAGCTCTTGTTGCAGGTTGAAGAGGTCTTCCTTGCTCATAGCGCGGGCGGACCCCCGGTAAGGCTCTGCTGTACCAACTCGAGTGCCCTTGGCGAGGGTTATTGGCTTCCGGCTCACGTTGACGATCAGCACCGAGAACGGGGTGTGCCTCTCCACCTTCTTGTGATGTCCGTGGGCTAGGTATAATCGGTGTTTCGCCAGAAATTCCTTGCGTCCGTAGATCAGGCATTGACCTGCAGTCCGGGTCGTGACTTGAACCTTGGTCTCCGAGCGAGGAGGTAGGAGCACCGGTTTGATGAGGGTCAAGGTAGAGGGTGGGATGCGTTCCTTCTGGTTCTTGGCCACACGAACCTTGGTGTCCAGGTGCTCCAGCACTGGTGACACAAACCCATGGTTGAACTGCACCTTTCCTTCTCCGGGTAGGATGCTCTTGACATGCTGCTTCTGGAAGTCCCAGCCTAGGATGAGGGGGACTGATAAGGTCTTGACTACTAGAAAGGGAAAAAGCATTGGTTCATTGTTGACATAGATGGCGACGGGAAGACGGCCAAGCGGTCGTAGGGTTTGACCTGATGCGTCTACAACCCGGGTCTTGGTAGGCGCTCTCCAGGCATGTCGACGCCAGCCCGGAGGTAACAGGTTCTCAGTGATGACGCTTGGTCCGGCTCCCGTGTCGACCACCGGCGTAACAGCTTGGGGGAGGCTATCCCCCACACGCATACGAGCATTAATCTTGAGGTTTTCCTTACGCAGGACGAGCAAGGTCCCCTTGAACAAACAGGGTGTCCAGGCGGCTACCGGTTGAGCAGGCAACTGCCGTCCTTTCTCCCGGCACGCAAGGGGAGAACAGGTAGAAGTACCCTGCCGTTGGAGATTCGGGAAGACACTTGGGGAGAGCGCCTGCCCTACTCGTTTCCCGGCTCCGAGGAGTCCTTAGAGGTTTCGGTCTCCAGGTCAAAGTCCGTAGGAGCTTCCCTTGCCAGAGCCTCCGTGATGCTCTGTAAGGTTGCCACTCGGATGGCATGTACCTGTGCCTTGTCCATCTTGGAGGGTGCCCGCCGGTCAGCCCAGTTGACCGCCTTTGCAAACACCAGTCCTTGACGCTTGAGTTTCTCCTGGAGATCCTCGGGAATGGTCGGGCACTGGTAGGACATATGATCCTCCTTCTGGCACAGCCAGCAAGACCGGAACCGCTGGTTCCTGATCTGCTTGGGGGCGACCAGGGAAGGTTGCTCCTTAGAAACGAAGCCGCCCCACTTGTCCCTTGACTCCATGGGTGAGGCCTCGCCAACTGCGAGTACCGGTACAGGGTTATCACCTCCCTTATACTTGTCGGGTCCGGGACGAACTCGCGACAACGGCTTGGGAGTTGATACCATAGGAGCCTGGAGGGCCTTGGCTTGCCGGTGCTTGCCCTGGGTGTAGGCCATCAACTGCTGGAAGGTATGTTCTTGATGTTCCTGGTTGTAGTTCTCCGCATCCACTTGAAGATATTCAGGAAGCCCCTCCGAGAAGATCATCTTGAGCCTGTCCTCAGGGTAAACGTTGCCACAAGCATCGCTCATCTCCCGGACACGACGGGCGAACGCCTCTGGAGTCTCTTGTCTCTCCATGGTTGCCCGGTTCAGCCTACCGACTGCCTTACGCAGGGAGTCCGCGTCTGCGTAGTTGGACAGGAGCCAGTTGACCGCCTCCGGATAACTCGCGACGGTACGTCCAACAATGTGCCCGGCAGAGTCTGGTAGAACCTGTGCAAACCGCTGTTCCGCTTCTCCGGTCATGAAGTTAACCAGGAGATAGAGAGCCTTGCCCTCGGACACATCGTTGTCATTGCATGCCTTGACAAACCGGCGCAGGAAGGCAAAGATAAGCGCCGGTCTCTTCCCGGAAAACTTAGGATGTCCCCCAAAGCTCGGCTGCATTCGCCGGTTCAGGGATGCCATCTTCTTGGCCATTTTCCGGGTGTAACCTTGGTCTTGGTTCTCCAGCCGGTAGTTACCCCAATACGTGACCTTGTTCAGGGTGGCATCTCCCACTTGGTGGGCAGGGAAGTCGAACTCGACTAGCCTGCGCCGGGTAGGACCGGGAGATGCATCCCAGTCATATCCCTCCTCAGAGCTGGAGGAACTGGTCTCGCTGGTGCTAGAGCGGCGGCGACGACGCCGACGCCTACGGCTGCTCCGGTCACCGGTCTTGGAGCTCCCCGCCCCATAGGACGCAAGGGGAGGAAAAGCTTGGCCGGTCCCAGGAGTCGAAGTCTCAGGAAGACCCGTAGAACCAGTCATAGCGGTGCCTCTGGCACTGCTAGTGCCCACAGGAAGAGGTGTATACACCCAGCTGCCATGTGTGGGTCCAGGAGTAAACACACCAGGGGCTATCCCTGGAGGTTGAAGAGTAGAACCGACAGGAGGGAGACGTCTGCTGCGAGCTGACTCAAACGCCGTTGACCCCGGGGTGGCTCCCACAGGAGGAACAGCCGGAGGAACGGGAGCAGGCGGTACTTGGCCGCCTGTAGACTCCAGTCCACTACCGGATGTCACGCCCAGGTCTGCTTCACCCGTAGGGAGAACGCCGGGTTGGGCACCGTCCCCCGCGGTGACCAGGGATGCGTCAAGGGACGCGGGGTCTACCCCTTCGGGCACCGTCGTGCCAGGGAGGGTAGCCATGTTGGTCTCTTGACAGCCACAGTCCAGTTACCTGCGTGTCCAAAGATCGCAAGACCACAAGAGAGGGGTTGGAGAGCCAGGAATGGGGTTCCCGTGAACGGGTGCAAATAATTCCCAAACCACAGAAAAAGACAGAATAGGAACAACGCAACCGCTGCTCCCAAATGTCTCTTCTCAAACACTCCAATCAAATCCCCTGCTGCTCCACCAAATATGTGGTATAAAACTCGATCCTCTCAGACACGTGTCAATATCCCTCGGGGGAAAGGGACAGGTAACGCAGAAAGGGGAACTACGAGAATGGTATGCCTGTTGCCTCACGTGCCTGCTCGCAGGGCAAACAGATACGCACGGTAGTGCACACGGGGAAGAGGAAAGCAAACGCGCAGTTGTCTTTTTTCCCTGAGGGCGCGGGCCGAGGGCGCCTCGCTGTCCCTCTTAACGTGCATCTGGGGGAACCCCGGCACGTTGGCCCGGTAGCCCCCCCATAACCCCGAGTGGCCCCGACCCGAGTCTAACCTCGTCAGGTCGGGGGCCACTATCACTACTAATTCTATTCCCACTCACTAATCTCACACTCAAATTCTCTCAAATCAAGTCCCTCACAAATATGCAAAAACACATCAGAAATCCCTCTCTCGCGTGTGGATAGCGTAGTCCACCGCATCCCAGTGCCGGGCACGGGCCACGGCCGCCAACCATCGCCACACGGCGGGCGTGTTCTGGCACCTGGTGCCCTCTGGTTGTAGTCCCGGGTCGGCGCCAAGTCGGGGCCAGG
>CM020620.1:1782312-1798855 GCA_009829735.1 Pyropia yezoensis | reverse complement strand
GACACGGACGGCCGGGGCGGCGGACCGCCGCAACTGTCCTCTGCCGACCTCACGCCGCCGCACCTTCACCAGGGGACTCCCTGATGGCATCACTGGCCCGCATCGAGGCCCGGTTCACCGGGCTCGACGCCCGTCAAGAGCGTACGTGTAGCAATATGGTTGTCCGTATTGTGACCCTAATATTAGGGGGGCTACTTCTAACCCTTAACGTTCAATTTGGGAGTCCGTACTGGTCACGGTATCTATAAGTTACGTATGACCAGAGGACTTGCATCTTGGGGTGGAGGGTAGTTAGTAGTGTCTCCGAGGGTTTTATAACGAGGGGGCCGGCGGCGAATCCACCGCCGGCCAAGGTAGAACAACAAAACCCCTCCCATTTGGGCTCCCATCTTGGTCCCGTGGCTTGCGCTCCAAGGACAGCAACCTTGGCCTCCCGGTGACGTTGGTGCCGATCCCCCGTGGTGAGTGTTCCCTGAGAGTGGACGTGCAGCGGATTCCTATTGTGCTACATTGATGAGCAGCAGGGGACGGGTTTTCCGTCACCCTGGTGGTGACGCCGTCTTCGCCCTGGCACACGGATAGGGATCCAGTCGTTTCTTGTACTCGTGGTGCTGCGATCTGTTTGATTGTGTTGAGTGGTTGCGTTTGACTTCGATCTACTGTTACCCGCCCCCAACTACCCCCCTCGCTCTCTTATTCGTGGTGATTGTTACGTCGGTTGACTGATTGTGACTATGTCTACCCAAGAGACGGGGAACGTTCAAGATGACGGATCGGCGTCGACGCCGACCCGGAGCTGAACCCGGGAACCGGGATCGGTAACCCGATCGACAACATTGAGACGCCGATGCTCTCCGGTGCCGGATCGGCGTTTGGTACGACACGGACGGCCGGGGGCGGCGGACCGCCGCAACTGTCCTCTGCCGACCTCACGCCGCCGCCACCTTCACCAGGGGACTCCCTGATGGCATCACTGGCCCGCATCGAGGCCCGGTTCACCGGGCTCGACGCCCGTCAAGAGCGTACGTGTAGCAATATGGTTGTCCGTATTGTGACCCTAATATTAGGGGGGCTACTTCTAACCCTTAACGTTCAATTTGGGAGTCCGTACTGGTCACGGTATCTATAAGTTACGTATGACCAGAGGGACTTGCATCTTGGGGTGGAGGGTAGTTAGTAGTGTCTCCGAGGGTTTATAACGAGGGGGCCGGCGGCGAATCCACCGCCGGCCAAGGTAGAACAACAAAACCCCTCCCATTTGGGCTCCCCATCTTGGTCCCGTGGCTTGCGCTCCAAGGACAGCAACCTTGGCCTCCCGGTGACGTTGGTGCCGATCCCCCGTGGTGAGTGTTCCCTGAGAGTGGACGTGCAGCGGATTCCTATTGTGCTACATTGATGGAGCAGCAGGGGACGGGTTTCCGTCACCCTGGTGGTGACGCCGTCTTCGGCCCTGGCACACGGATAGGGATCCAGTCCGTTTCTTGTACTCGTGGTGCTGCGATCTGTTTGATTGTGTTTGGTTGCGTTTGACTTCGATCTACTGTTACCCGCCCCAACTACCCCCTCGCTCTCTTATTCGTGGTGATTGTTACGTCGGTTGACTGATTGTGACTATGTCTACCCAAGAGACGGGGAACGTTCAAGATGACGGATCGGCGTCGACGCCGACCCCGGAGCTGAACCCGGGAACCGGGATCGGTAACCGATCGACAACATTGAGACGCCGATGCTCTCCGGTGCCGGATCGGCGTTTGGTACGACACGGACGGCCGGGGGCGGCGGACCGCCGCAACTGTCCTCTGCCGACCTCACGCCGCCGCCACCTTCACCAGGGGACTCCCTGATGGCATCACTGGCCCGCATCGAGGCCCGGTTCACCGGGCTCGACGCCCGTCAAGAGCGTACGTGTAGCAATATGGTTGTCCGTATTGTGACCCTAATATTAGGGGGGCTACTTCTAACCCTTAACGTTCAATTTGGGAGTCCGTACTGGTCACGGTATCTATAAGTTACGTATGACCAGAGGGACTTGCATCTTGGGGGTGGAGGGTAGTTAGTAGTGTCTCCGAGGGTTTTATAACGAGGGGGCCGGCGGCGAATCCACCGCCGGCCAAGGTAGAACAACAAAACCCCTCCCATTTGGGCTCCCATCTTGGTCCCGTGGCTTGCGCTCCAAGGACAGCAACCTTGGCCTCCCGGTGACGTTGGTGCCGATCCCCCGTGGTGAGTGTTCCCTGAGAGTGGACGTGCAGCGGATTCCTATTGTGCTACATTGATGGAGCAGCAGGGACGGGTTTCCGTCACCCTGGTGGTGACGCCGTCTTCGGCCCTGGCACACGGATAGGGATCCAGTCCGTTTCTTGTACTCGTGGTGCTGCGATCTGTTTGATTGTGTTGAGTGGTTGCGTTTGACTTCGATCTACTGTTACCCGCCCCAACTACCCCCTCGCTCTCTTATTCGTGGTGATTGTTACGTCGGTTGACTGATTGTGACTATGTCTACCCAAGAGACGGGGAACGTTCAAGATGACGGATCGGCGTCGACGCCGACCCCGGAGCTGAACCCGGGAACGGGATCGGTAACCCGATCGACAACATTGAGACGCCGATGCTCTCCGGTGCCGGATCGGCGTTTGGTACGACACGGACGGCCGGGGGCGGCGGACCGCCGCAACTGTCCTCTGCCGACCTCACGCCGCCGCCACCTTCACCAGGGGACTCCCTGATGGCATCACTGGCCCGCATCGAGGCCCGGTTCACCGGGCTCGACGCCCGTCAAGAGCGTACGTGTAGCAATATGGTTGTCCGTATTGTGACCCTAATATTAGGGGGGCTACTTCTAACCCTTAACGTTCAATTTGGGAGTCCGTACTGGTCACGGTATCTATAAGTTACGTATGACCAGAGGGACTTGCATCTTGGGGTGGAGGGTAGTTAGTAGTGTCTCCGAGGGTTTATAACGAGGGGGCCGGCGGCGAATCCACCGCCGGCCAAGGTAGAACAACAAAACCCCTCCCATTTGGGCTCCCATCTTGGTCCCGTGGCTTGCGCTCCAAGGACAGCAACCTTGGCCTCCCGGTGACGTTGGTGCCGATCCCCCGTGGTGAGTGTTCCCTGAGAGTGGACGTGCAGCGGATTCCTATTGTGCTACATTGATGGAGCAGCAGGGGACGGGTTTCCGTCACCCTGGTGGTGACGCCGTCTTCGGCCCTGGCACACGGATAGGGATCCAGTCCGTTTCTTGTACTCGTGGTGCTGCGATCTGTTTGATTGTGTTGAGTGGTTGCGTTTGACTTCGATCTACTGTTACCCGCCCCCAACTACCCCCTCGCTCTCTTATTCGTGGTGATTGTTACGTCGGTTGACTGATTGTGACTATGTCTACCCAAGAGACGGGGAACGTTCAAGATGACGGATCGGCGTCGACGCCGACCCCGGAGCTGAACCCGGGAACCGGGATCGGTAACCCGATCGACAACATTGAGACGCCGATGCTCTCCGGTGCCGGATCGGCGTTTGGTACGACACGGACGGCCGGGGGCGGCGGACCGCCGCAACTGTCCTCTGCCGACCTCACGCCGCCGCCACCTTCACCAGGGGACTCCCTGATGGCATCACTGGCCCGCATCGAGGCCCGGTTCACCGGGCTCGACGCCCGTCAAGAGCGTACGTGTAGCAATATGGTTGTCCGTATTGTGACCCTAATATTAGGGGGGCTACTTCTAACCCTTAACGTTCAATTTGGGAGTCCGTACTGGTCACGGTATCTATAAGTTACGTATGACCAGAGGGACTTGCATCTTGGGGTGGAGGGTAGTTAGTAGTGTCTCCGAGGGTTTATAACGAGGGGGCCGGCGGCGAATCCACCGCCGGCCAAGGTAGAACAACAAAACCCCTCCCATTTGGGCTCCCATCTTGGTCCCGTGGCTTGCGCTCCAAGGACAGCAACCTTGGCCTCCCGGTGACGTTGGTGCCGATCCCCCGTGGTGAGTGTTCCCTGAGAGTGGACGTGCAGCGGATTCCTATTGTGCTACATTGATGGAGCAGCAGGGGACGGGTTTCCGTCACCCTGGTGGTGACGCCGTCTTCGGCCCTGGCACACGGATAGGGATCCAGTCCGTTTCTTGTACTCGTGGTGCTGCGATCTGTTTGATTGTGTTGAGTGGTTGCGTTTGACTTCGATCTACTGTTACCCGCCCCCAACTACCCCCTCGCTCTCTTATTCGTGGTGATTGTTACGTCGGTTGACTGATTGTGACTATGTCTACCCAAGAGACGGGGAACGTTCAAGATGACGGATCGGCGTCGACGCCGACCCCGGAGCTGAACCCGGGAACCGGGATCGGTAACCCGATCGACAACATTGAGACGCCGATGCTCTCCGGTGCCGGATCGGCGTTTGGTACGACACGGACGGCCGGGGCGGCGGACCGCCGCAACTGTCCTCTGCCGACCTCACGCCGCCGCCACCTTCACCAGGGGACTCCCTGATGGCATCACTGGCCCGCATCGAGGCCCGGTTCACCGGGCTCGACGCCCGTCAGAGCGTACGTGTAGCAATATGGTTGTCCGTATTGTGACCCTAATATTAGGGGGGCTACTTCTAACCCTTAACGTTCAATTTGGGAGTCCGTACTGGTCACGGTATCTATAAGTTACGTATGACCAGAGGGACTTGCATCTTGGGGTGGAGGGTAGTTAGTAGTGTCTCCGAGGGTTTATAACGAGGGGGCCGGCGGCGAATCCACCGCCGGCCAAGGTAGAACAACAAAACCCCTCCCATTTGGGCTCCCATCTTGGTCCGTGGCTTGCGCTCCAAGGACAGCAACCTGGCCTCCCGGTGACGTTGGTGCCGATCCCCCGTGGTGAGTGTTCCCTGAGAGTGGACGTGCAGCGGATTCCTATTGTGCTACATTGATGGAGCAGCAGGGGACGGGTTTCCGTCACCCTGGTGGTGACGCCGTCTTCGGCCCTGGCACACGGATAGGGATCCAGTCCGTTTCTTGTACTCGTGGTGCTGCGATCTGTTTGATTGTGTTGAGTGGTTGCGTTTGACTTCGATCTACTGTTACCCGCCCCCAACTACCCCCTCGCTCTCTTATTCGTGGTGATTGTTACGTCGGTTGACTGATTGTGACTATGTCTACCCAAGAGACGGGGAACGTTCAAGATGACGGATCGGCGTCGACGCCGACCCCGGAGCTGAACCCGGGAACCGGGATCGGTAACCCGATCGACAACATTGAGACGCCGATGCTCTCCGGTGCCGGATCGGCGTTTGGTACGACACGGACGGCCGGGGGCGGCGGACCGCCGCAACTGTCCTCTGCCGACCTCACGCCGCCGCCACCTTCACCAGGGGACTCCCTGATGGCATCACTGGCCCGCATCGAGGCCCGGTTCACCGGGCTCGACGCCCGTCAAGAGCGTACGTGTAGCAATATGGTTGTCCGTATTGTGACCCTAATATTAGGGGGGCTACTTCTAACCCTTAACGTTCAATTTGGGAGTCCGTACTGGTCACGGTATCTATAAGTTACGTATGACCAGAGGGACTTGCATCTTGGGGTGGAGGGTAGTTAGTAGTGTCTCCGAGGGTTTATAACGAGGGGGCCGGCGGCGAATCCACCGCCGGCCAAGGTAGAACAACAAAACCCCTCCCATTTGGGCTCCCATCTTGGTCCCGTGGCTTGCGCTCCAAGGACAGCAACCTTGGCCTCCCGGTGACGTTGGTGCCGATCCCCCGTGGTGAGTGTTCCCTGAGAGTGGACGTGCAGCGGATTCCTATTGTGCTACATTGATGGAGCAGCAGGGGACGGGTTTCCGTCACCCTGGTGGTGACGCCGTCTTCGGCCCTGGCACACGGATAGGGATCCAGTCCGTTTCTTGTACTCGTGGTGCTGCGATCTGTTTGATTGTGTTGAGTGGTTGCGTTTGACTTCGATCTACTGTTACCCGCCCCCAACTACCCCCTCGCTCTCTTATTCGTGGTGATTGTTACGTCGGTTGACTGATTGTGACTATGTCTACCCAAGAGACGGGGAACGTTCAAGATGACGGATCGGCGTCGACGCCGACCCCGGAGCTGAACCCGGGAACCGGGATCGGTAACCCGATCGACAACATTGAGACGCCGATGCTCTCCGGTGCCGGATCGGCGTTTGGTACGACACGGACGGCCGGGGGCGGCGGACCGCCGCAACTGTCCTCTGCCGACCTCACGCCGCCGCCACCTTCACCAGGGGACTCCCTGATGGCATCACTGGCCCGCATCGAGGCCCGGTTCACCGGGCTCGACGCCCGTCAAGAGCGTACGTGTAGCAATATGGTTGTCCGTATTGTGACCCTAATATTAGGGGGGCTACTTCTAACCCTTAACGTTCAATTTGGGAGTCCGTACTGGTCACGGTATCTATAAGTTACGTATGACCAGAGGGACTTGCATCTTGGGGTGGAGGGTAGTTAGTAGTGTCTCCGAGGGTTTATAACGAGGGGGCCGGCGGCGAATCCACCGCCGGCCAAGGTAGAACAACAAAACCCCTCCCATTTGGGCTCCCATCTTGGTCCCGTGGCTTGCGCTCCAAGGACAGCAACCTTGGCCTCCCGGTGACGTTGGTGCCGATCCCCCGTGGTGAGTGTTCCCTGAGAGTGGACGTGCAGCGGATTCCTATTGTGCTACATTGATGGAGCAGCAGGGGACGGGTTTCCGTCACCCTGGTGGTGACGCCGTCTTCGGCCCTGGCACACGGATAGGGATCCAGTCCGTTTCTTGTACTCGTGGTGCTGCGATCTGTTTGATTGTGTTGAGTGGTTGCGTTTGACTTCGATCTACTGTTACCCGCCCCCAACTACCCCCTCGCTCTCTTATTCGTGGTGATTGTTACGTCGGTTGACTGATTGTGACTATGTCTACCCAAGAGACGGGGAACGTTCAAGATGACGGATCGGCGTCGACGCCGACCCCGGAGCTGAACCCGGGAACCGGGATCGGTAACCCGATCGACAACATTGAGACGCCGATGCTCTCCGGTGCCGGATCGGCGTTTGGTACGACACGGACGGCCGGGGGCGGCGGACCGCCGCAACTGTCCTCTGCCGACCTCACGCCGCCGCCACCTTCACCAGGGGACTCCCTGATGGCATCACTGGCCCGCATCGAGGCCCGGTTCACCGGGCTCGACGCCCGTCAAGAGCGTACGTGTAGCAATATGGTTGTCCGTATTGTGACCCTAATATTAGGGGGGCTACTTCTAACCCTTAACGTTCAATTTGGGAGTCCGTACTGGTCACGGTATCTATAAGTTACGTATGACCAGAGGGACTTGCATCTTGGGGTGGAGGGTAGTTAGTAGTGTCTCCGAGGGTTTATAACGAGGGGGCCGGCGGCGAATCCACCGCCGGCCAAGGTAGAACAACAAAACCCCTCCCATTTGGGCTCCCATCTTGGTCCCGTGGCTTGCGCTCCAAGGACAGCAACCTTGGCCTCCCGGTGACGTTGGTGCCGATCCCCCGTGGTGAGTGTTCCCTGAGAGTGGACGTGCAGCGGATTCCTATTGTGCTACATTGATGGAGCAGCAGGGGACGGGTTTCCGTCACCCTGGTGGTGACGCCGTCTTCGGCCCTGGCACACGGATAGGGATCCAGTCCGTTTCTTGTACTCGTGGTGCTGCGATCTGTTTGATTGTGTTGAGTGGTTGCGTTTGACTTCGATCTACTGTTACCCGCCCCCAACTACCCCCTCGCTCTCTTATTCGTGGTGATTGTTACGTCGGTTGACTGATTGTGACTATGTCTACCCAAGAGACGGGGAACGTTCAAGATGACGGATCGGCGTCGACGCCGACCCCGGAGCTGAACCCGGGAACCGGGATCGGTAACCCGATCGACAACATTGAGACGCCGATGCTCTCCGGTGCCGGATCGGCGTTTGGTACGACACGGACGGCCGGGGGCGGCGGACCGCCGCAACTGTCCTCTGCCGACCTCACGCCGCCGCCACCTTCACCAGGGGACTCCCTGATGGCATCACTGGCCCGCATCGAGGCCCGGTTCACCGGGCTCGACGCCCGTCAAGAGCGTACGTGTAGCAATATGGTTGTCCGTATTGTGACCCTAATATTAGGGGGGCTACTTCTAACCCTTAACGTTCAATTTGGGAGTCCGTACTGGTCACGGTATCTATAAGTTACGTATGACCAGAGGGACTTGCATCTTGGGGTGGAGGGTAGTTAGTAGTGTCTCCGAGGGTTTATAACGAGGGGGCCGGCGGCGAATCCACCGCCGGCCAAGGTAGAACAACAAAACCCCTCCCATTTGGGCTCCCATCTTGGTCCCGTGGCTTGCGCTCCAAGGACAGCAACCTTGGCCTCCCGGTGACGTTGGTGCCGATCCCCCGTGGTGAGTGTTCCCTGAGAGTGGACGTGCAGCGGATTCCTATTGTGCTACATTGATGGAGCAGCAGGGGACGGGTTTCCGTCACCCTGGTGGTGACGCCGTCTTCGGCCCTGGCACACGGATAGGGATCCAGTCCGTTTCTTGTACTCGTGGTGCTGCGATCTGTTTGATTGTGTTGAGTGGTTGCGTTTGACTTCGATCTACTGTTACCCGCCCCCAACTACCCCCTCGCTCTCTTATTCGTGGTGATTGTTACGTCGGTTGACTGATTGTGACTATGTCTACCCAAGAGACGGGGAACGTTCAAGATGACGGATCGGCGTCGACGCCGACCCCGGAGCTGAACCCGGGAACCGGGATCGGTAACCCGATCGACAACATTGAGACGCCGATGCTCTCCGGTGCCGGATCGGCATTTGGTACGACACGGACGGCCGGGGGCGGCGGACCGCCGCAACTGTCCTCTGCCGACCTCACGCCGCCGCCACCTTCACCAGGGGACTCCCTGATGGCATCACTGGCCCGCATCGAGGCCCGGTTCACCGGGCTCGACGCCCGTCAAGAGCGTACGTGTAGCAATATGGTTGTCCGTATTGTGACCCTAATATTAGGGGGGCTACTTCTAACCCTTAACGTTCAATTTGGGAGTCCGTACTGGTCACGGTATCTATAAGTTACGTATGACCAGAGGGACTTGCATCTTGGGGTGGAGGGTAGTTAGTAGTGTCTCCGAGGGTTTATAACGAGGGGGCCGGCGGCGAATCCACCGCCGGCCAAGGTAGAACAACAAAACCCCTCCCATTTGGGCTCCCATCTTGGTCCCGTGGCTTGCGCTCCAAGGACAGCAACCTTGGCCTCCCGGTGACGTTGGTGCCGATCCCCCGTGGTGAGTGTTCCCTGAGAGTGGACGTGCAGCGGATTCCTATTGTGCTACATTGATGGAGCAGCAGGGGACGGGTTTCCGTCACCCTGGTGGTGACGCCGTCTTCGGCCCTGGCACACGGATAGGGATCCAGTCCGTTTCTTGTACTCGTGGTGCTGCGATCTGTTTGATTGTGTTGAGTGGTTGCGTTTGACTTCGATCTACTGTTACCCGCCCCCAACTACCCCCTCGCTCTCTTATTCGTGGTGATTGTTACGTCGGTTGACTGATTGTGACTATGTCTACCCAAGAGACGGGGAACGTTCAAGATGACGGATCGGCGTCGACGCCGACCCCGGAGCTGAACCCGGGAACCGGGATCGGTAACCCGATCGACAACATTGAGACGCCGATGCTCTCCGGTGCCGGATCGGCGTTTGGTACGACACGGACGGCCGGGGGCGGCGGACCGCCGCAACTGTCCTCTGCCGACCTCACGCCGCCGCCACCTTCACCAGGGGACTCCCTGATGGCATCACTGGCCCGCATCGAGGCCCGGTTCACCGGGCTCGACGCCCGTCAAGAGCGTACGTGTAGCAATATGGTTGTCCGTATTGTGACCCTAATATTAGGGGGGCTACTTCTAACCCTTAACGTTCAATTTGGGAGTCCGTACTGGTCACGGTATCTATAAGTTACGTATGACCAGAGGGACTTGCATCTTGGGGTGGAGGGTAGTTAGTAGTGTCTCCGAGGGTTTATAACGAGGGGGCCGGCGGCGAATCCACCGCCGGCCAAGGTAGAACAACAAAACCCCTCCCATTTGGGCTCCCATCTTGGTCCCGTGGCTTGCGCTCCAAGGACAGCAACCTTGGCCTCCCGGTGACGTTGGTGCCGATCCCCCGTGGTGAGTGTTCCCTGAGAGTGGACGTGCAGCGGATTCCTATTGTGCTACATTGATGGAGCAGCAGGGGACGGGTTTCCGTCACCCTGGTGGTGACGCCGTCTTCGGCCCTGGCACACGGATAGGGATCCAGTCCGTTTCTTGTACTCGTGGTGCTGCGATCTGTTTGATTGTGTTGAGTGGTTGCGTTTGACTTCGATCTACTGTTACCCGCCCCCAACTACCCCCTCGCTCTCTTATTCGTGGTGATTGTTACGTCGGTTGACTAATTGTGACTATGTCTACCCAAGAGACGGGGAACGTTCAAGATGACGGATCGGCGTCGACGCCGACCCCGGAGCTGAACCCGGGAACCGGGATCGGTAACCCGATCGACAACATTGAGACGCCGATGCTCTCCGGTGCCGGATCGGCGTTTGGTACGACACGGACGGCCGGGGGCGGCGGACCGCCGCAACTGTCCTCTGCCGACCTCACGCCGCCGCCACCTTCACCAGGGGACTCCCTGATGGCATCACTGGCCCGCATCGAGGCCCGGTTCACCGGGCTCGACGCCCGTCAAGAGCGTACGTGTAGCAATATGGTTGTCCGTATTGTGACCCTAATATTAGGGGGGCTACTTCTAACCCTTAACGTTCAATTTGGGAGTCCGTACTGGTCACGGTATCTATAAGTTACGTATGACCAGAGGGACTTGCATCTTGGGGTGGAGGGTAGTTAGTAGTGTCTCCGAGGGTTTATAACGAGGGGGCCGGCGGCGAATCCACCGCCGGCCAAGGTAGAACAACAAAACCCCTCCCATTTGGGCTCCCATCTTGGTCCCGTGGCTTGCGCTCCAAGGACAGCAACCTTGGCCTCCCGGTGACGTTGGTGCCGATCCCCCGTGGTGAGTGTTCCCTGAGAGTGGACGTGCAGCGGATTCCTATTGTGCTACATTGATGGAGCAGCAGGGGACGGGTTTCCGTCACCCTGTGTGGGAGATTGGGCCGGAATTCGGTACCAATACTTTGAAGATTCGGGTCAAGTGGACCTGACCGGAAGTCGAAATTCACCCGACCCACGATGGTGAAACTTCTGACTTCTGGACGGAAATTCGACTAGGACTTCCGACATACTAGAGCAGGGTAATGCTGCTGGTATTTGTTTCTTGGGATTTTTGCACGGGAGCCAGACGGATTTCTACGCTTTGAGTTCTTTGCATGTGGAGTGATATGATTGGTTTGTTTGAGGGTTCATTTTCTGAGTGTTTTGAGGGGTTGCGTGAGCGTGTGAGGAGGGTTGATAAGGAGGGACAGCAAGGCGGGGAGGGCCCACCTTGGCTGGCCAAGCAAGAAAACACCGTCTGGCTCCGACACATCTTGTTCGTGCCTTGGTGAGTGGACCCGCTCACCACACGCAAGTTCCGTGTTCGGCTGTGTGGAGGTGCTTGCTTCCGGTGTCCCAAGTTGGGATATCGGCAATACTCCTCTTCCTTCCCTGACTCGGGGTTGGTGCTTGGGAGTACTGCTACAGTTGGTGGATCAGCGGGGGAGAGGATATCGACTTTGGTACCTCCCTTGACCGGAGACGGGACCAAGTTGGCCCCTCTCCCCCTTCGGCACCGAGACTTCCGGTGACACGATCGACTCGCCTACGTTCCGAGCGTTCGCTGGGCGACGAGGTTGGCCACCGTGAGTCTTGGTGGGAGACCCGGAGTTTCGGGAAACCTCACCGCCTTCCTTGAGGCAGGTGGAGGGGTGGAACGTGCTCTAGGAACTCCCTAGCTGACGATCCCCGACTCTGGACACCGTTTGGTCGTTTTGGTTGACTCCACGTGACTCTTGTGGAGATGGCTGGTGAGGAAGACCCCCCCATTGCGCCGAGTGTACCTGGGGAGGGGGAGCGTAGTCCTCCCCCGACGGGCGGAGTACCACCCAGGCCGGGCAGTGCGGATGTGGTGGGTCCAGAGGTTGGACCCCGACGGCGATCGGCCAGGTTCCTTCCCAGGCCGTCACCGGAAGAGACGGGCGGAGTTCGCCCTTCTCCGGTGGGAGCGCCGAGCCAGCGTCAGGCTCCGGCAACCTCTTCGGGGAGTGACGACACTCACTTCGGCATGGGACCGCCGACCGGCAGAGGTGACGGGACAGGGAGTTCTGTACCCCGGGTTGGTGGGTCCGCGCCACGACTGGTGCCGGAAGGACCGGGTGGGAGCTCGAGTCAAGCTCCACCTGGATCATCCGGTATCGTGGATAACTCGGTGATGACTGCCATCGCACAAGTCGTGCGAGAGGAGGTGGGGAAGGCGTTGAAGGGGAGCACCCCTCCGCCTGAGCAGGCCTCGAGGCGTCAGAAGCGACGGGAGATTCGACGTACTCTCCGTCGTGAGGTGGACTCGGAGTCTGAGTCCTCTGCAAGTGGCAAGTCGGGTGAAGAAGATCTTACTCGACATGGTCGTGTGACTCACACGGACCGTCTTGGGACTAGAGTCGTCCCAGGAAAGATCGTGGTGAATAATCCATTGTTCAAGGATGTCTTCGACTGTGAGACATATGGGTTGGTCAACAAGTCGTTGACCTACTCAAATAGCCAGGCCCGTACCCTGGGCCGGCGCAAGAAACACGTTGCGCAATCCTTCGGGGTCCGTTCAGAATGGGACGGGACTCCACCCCTGAAGGTCTTCCAGTTTTTGCGGAAGTTCGCAAAAGCCTGCGATGACAATGATGTCTCTGAAGCTGAAGCGTTTTTCATGCTTCAGGACTTCACCAAGGAGCCACTCCGCTCCGAGGTGATGAACGTCATGCCAAGTCGGCATGGTGGGAATCCGGGTGAGGTGACCTCCTACCTGGAGTTGGTTAATTGGATCCTTCGTCTTCACGCAGACGAGGCTTCCTTGGCTGTGCAGGTTGAAGAGTTCAACCGCGCCACCCAGAGTAAGGGTGAAGAGGAACGGGAGTTCGCTGAACGACTCCGTCAGCTGAACGTCCTCTGTGGATTCCTATATCCCCAAGGAGTCATTAAGGGACGCTTTGTGGAGGGTGTCCACCGAGCAGCTCGAGCGACTGTGCGAGAGCGTAATACTCCGACCATGACTCTGGCGGAGTTGGCACGCATCGCCCAGACTAAGGGTGATGAGTACCGCTGGCTCGTGTCTGAGCAGCGGTAGGAACGAGAGAAAGAAGTTAAGGGAATGGAAGCAAGTCGCTTCCGCAGAACTGCAAGGATGCCTTCCTACACGCGGACGTACCCTGCAGTACCTTCGTCCTCAACTCGAGAGACGGAAGGTATGGTGGCCGCCATCCCTGATAAGTCACAGGGAAAAGCGGGGCCATCGGCGTCGATGAGTGATCGGCCGTGTTGGCAGTGTTCCAAGTCGGGACACTGGGCAGCCCAATGCCCCACTCTGGACGTTCGTTTGAGAGCCCTGTTGGCTCGTATTGGGAAGCTCGGTATTCCGAGGACTGATTCGGATACCCGGCCACACACCACACGTGTGACGGCCATGACTCAACCTAAGTCAGAGGATGAGTCCACGCTTGAGAAGGGGGAAACCTCTTCCCCCAGCTCAAGTGGCAAGGATACTCCATCATCCGAGTCGGATGAGGGAAACGCCTAGCCGCTGGGACTAAGACTGACCCAAAGGCTCCAGCGGTAATGAAGCGGGTTGCTTCACGCTCACCGACCCATGGGAGAGTGAAGGTCCTGACTCGACCTCGAGGGGTGAGACCTAGGGACAAGGCCCCTCCTCAGAAGCACGACCCGAGTCGGATTGTGTCAGTGCTGGTAGGGAGTAACTACCAGGTCGCAGCTCGACTCTGGCTGCAGGATGGATATGAGTTTACCTCTCGTGTCATAGTCGACACAGGCTCTGCTGCCTCTCTCATTAGGCAAGACTTATTGCCAGAGGGGACAGATGTGAGCCCCGCCGGCTCACCCGAGTGGCGTATGTTTGATGTCAATGGGGGACTCCTCCCCATTGTTGGGTCTATTGCATTGACTATTTGCATTGGGTTCTACCAGACGCAGGTGAACTTTGGAGTAGTCTCCAATATGTCAGTCCCCGTACTCCTGGGAACTGACTATCTGGACCTCCATGTCCCGGCCGTCTGTGGACCGGAAGGGATAATCCGAATGCGTAATGGAGAGACTGTCCCCATATTGCGTAAAGGGAGGACTGTTTCCCCTACGACTCATCAACCTAGGGAAAACTCTCCCAAGGGTGGAGGCTCTACGACCCATGTACGAGTATGTAAGGTTACGGTAGTCCCGCCCCGATCAAGGACCTTTGTGCGAGTACGCACACGGTTTCGAGGGAATGGACTTGTTTCCCCCGTGGACCGAGTCTATTATACTCACCAAGTGCAAGTTGCTTGGGGCCCCATGACTTGTGGGGATGACCAAACCTGGTGGGTGGAGGTCCTCAACACGTCGGAGGAACCTCGACGACTCCCCGGAGGCATGAAGATTGCGTCGATCTCTACCTTTGAGGGGAATGTCGTTGCTGTGACTCAACAGCAATGGGAGGATATTGGAATGGCAGGCTCTGCCGACCAATCGAGTTCATCGACGGCTAAGTCGCCGACGGTACATCGGGAGAACATCCCGGAGTGTTTACATGGACGACTGGATGAGTTAATCCAGAAGCATCACAAGTTGTGGAATGGTGACCTTGGGCTCATCAAGGCCACCGAACACAGAATCGTGTTGAAGCCAGGGGCTAGGCCAGTTCGCCTGAGTCCCTACCGTATGGGACCAGACTCACGGGAACTCACCCGAGAGCAGGTCCAACGGATGCAAGACATGGGTGTCATTGAGCCTTGCTCAAGTGAGTGGGCCAGTCCCATAGTCTTGGTGCCCAAGTCAGACGGCACGATGCGGTTCTGCATCGATTATCGTAAGCTAAACGAGCGGACGGTAAGGGATAGTTACCCCTTACCCCGTATGGACGATTGCCTTGACTCACTCGGTGAGGCACAGTACTTTTCCACGTTGGACTGCAACGCGGGGTACTGGCAGATACCCATCCGCAAGGAGGACAGACACTTGACCACCTTCACGTGTCACTGTGGAGTTTATCAGTGTACACGGCTCCCTTTTGGGCTTTGCAATGCACCTGCGACTTTCCAGCGTGCTATTGACTTGATACTTGCCGGAGTCAAGTGGCAGATCGCCCTGGTGTATCTGGACGATATCATTGTGTTCTCCGGGACTGCCGAAGAACACTTGTCCCACTTGGACAGAGTGTTTACCCTGTTGGGTGAAGCAGGAGTAACACTCAAACCTACGAAGTGTCACCTCTTTAGTAATGAGGTGGAGTACCTCGGCCATATAGTCCGGCCAGGTCGCATTCTGGTCAATGAGAAGAACCTCATGGCCATCCGTCGGGCGAAGTTCCCCCAGACGCAGACACAACTCAGGAGCTTCCTGGGTATGTGTAACGTATACAGACGCTTTGTGGCGAACTATGCCAAAGTGTCTGCACCGTTGAACCACTTGGTAAGTTCCAAGATGCCCAAGCGCTTGGATGCTCCCAAACCCCCGGAGCAAGAAGCGTTTGATAGGTTGCGAGAGCTCCTCTGCAACCCACCGGTGTTAGCGATCCCGAGACCGGGGGCTCACTACATCGTTGATGTGGACGCAAGTTACGACCAACTCGGTTGTTGCTTACTCCAACAACAGCCTTCGGGGGAGTATTTACCCGTTGGCTATTTCAGTAAGGGACTCTCACCCGCCCAGAAGAACTATTCTGTGACGGAGGTAGAGGGTCTTGGCGTGGTATGGGCAGTCTCCATGCTACGGCCATACATCGAAGGAAGGAAGTTCCTCATTCGATGTGACCACAAGGCTTTGAAGTGGATACTCACCACTACAGCCTGTACGAATAACCGACTCAATCGATGGCGACTCTGCCTCGCTGAGTTCGATTATGATGTTGAATATCGGCCAGGCCCGAAGCATGCGGTTGCGGACGCGTTGTCTCGCATACCGACGGATGGGAAAGACACTTCCCCTATCCCTGAGGAACTCCCTCATGTGGCAGTGACCACTCGCTCCGAAACTGTCCTCGACCCGAGGATGCCTGGCATGGCCAAATTATTACCCGTGTCTTTGGATGAGTTTGTCCAGGCACAGGAGAGCGACAAACTTTGTCGACGACTCAGGAAGGAGCTCGACCAGGCTCAACCGACTCGGTTCTTCCTGAATGACAACGGCATACTCTGCCGTAAGGGATATACCCAGGGGGACAAGCAAGTCGTCGTCCCCAAGGAGTTACGCAAGAGTATCCTCCAACGGGAGCACTCCTCACCGTTGGGTGGACACCCAGGGTCTACGAGGATGTATCAGACCCCTACGTAAGAAGTACTATTGGCCATCACTCGTGGCTGATGTGTACGGATATGTAGCCG
>CM020620.1:1707646-1781812 GCA_009829735.1 Pyropia yezoensis | reverse complement strand
CCGTGGCTTGCGCTCCAAGGACAGCAACCTTGGCCTCCCGGTGACGTTGGTGCCGATCCCCCGTGGTGGTGAGTGTTCCCTGAGAGTGGACGTGCAGCGGATTCCTATTTGTGCTACATTGATGGAGCAGCAGGGGACGGGTTTTCCGTCACCCTGGTGGTGACGCGTCTTCGGCCCTGGCACACGGATAGGGATCCAGTCCGTTTCTTGTACTCGTGGTGCTGCGATCTGTTTGATTGTGTTGAGTGGTTGCGTTTGACTTCGATCTACTGTTACCCGCCCCCAACTACCCCCTCGCTCTCTTATTCGTGGTGATTGTTACGTCGGTTGACTGATTGTGACTATGTCTACCCAAGAGACGGGGAACGTTCAAGATGACGGATCGGCGTCGACGCCGACCCCGGAGCTGAACCCGGGAACCGGGATCGGTAACCCGATCGACAACATTGAGACGCCGATGCTCTCCGGTGCCGGATCGGCGTTTGGTACGACACGGACGGCCGGGGGCGGCGGACCGCCGCAACTGTCCTCTGCCGACCTCACGCCGCCGCCACCTTCACCAGGGGACTCCCTGATGGCATCACTGGCCCGCATCGAGGCCCGGTTCACCGGGCTCGACGCCCGTCAAGAGCGTACGTGTAGCAATATGGTTGTCCGTATTGTGACCCTAATATTAGGGGGGCTACTTCTAACCCTTAACGTTCAATTTGGGAGTCCGTACTGGTCACGGTATCTATAAGTTACGTATGACCAGAGGGACTTGCATCTTGGGGTGGAGGGTAGTTAGTAGTGTCTCCGAGGGTTTATAACGAGGGGGCCGGCGGCGAATCCACCGCCGGCCAAGGTAGAACAACAAAACCCCTCCCATTTGGGCTCCCATCTTGGTCCCGTGGCTTGCGCTCCAAGGACAGCAACCTTGGCCTCCCGGTGACGTTGGTGCCGATCCCCCGTGGTGAGTGTTCCCTGAGAGTGGACGTGCAGCGGATTCCTATTGTGCTACATTGATGGAGCAGCAGGGGACGGGTTTCCGTCACCCTGGTGGTGACGCCGTCTTCGGCCCTGGCACACGGATAGGGATCCAGTCCGTTTCTTGTACTCGTGGTGCTGCGATCTGTTTGATTGTGTTGAGTGGTTGCGTTTGACTTCGATCTACTGTTACCCGCCCCCAACTACCCCCTCGCTCTCTTATTCGTGGTGATTGTTACGTCGGTTGACTGATTGTGACTATGTCTACCCAAGAGACGGGGAACGTTCAAGATGACGGATCGGCGTCGACGCCGACCCCGGAGCTGAACCCGGGAACCGGGATCGGTAACCCGATCGACAACATTGAGACGCCGATGCTCTCCGGTGCCGGATCGGCGTTTGGTACGACACGGACGGCCGGGGGCGGCGGACCGCCGCAACTGTCCTCTGCCGACCTCACGCCGCCGCCACCTTCACCAGGGGACTCCCTGATGGCATCACTGGCCCGCATCGAGGCCCGGTTCACCGGGCTCGACGCCCGTCAAGAGCGTACGTGTAGCAATATGGTTGTCCGTATTGTGACCCTAATATTAGGGGGCTACTTCTAACCCTTAACGTTCAATTTGGGAGTCCGTACTGGTCACGGTATCTATAAGTTACGTATGACCAGAGGGACTTGCATCTTGGGGTGGAGGGTAGTTAGTAGTGTCTCCGAGGGTTTATAACGAGGGGGCCGGCGGCGAATCCACCGCCGGCCAAGGTAGAACAACAAAACCCCTCCCATTTGGGCTCCCATCTTGGTCCCGTGGCTTGCGCTCCAAGGACAGCAACCTTGGCCTCCCGGTGACGTTGGTGCCGATCCCCCGTGGTGAGTGTTCCCTGAGAGTGGACGTGCAGCGGATTCCTATTGTGCTACATTGATGGAGCAGCAGGGGACGGGTTTCCGTCACCCTGGTGGTGACGCCGTCTTCGGCCTGGCACACGGATAGGGATCCAGTCCGTTTCTTGTACTCGTGGTGCTGCGATCTGTTTGATTGTGTTGAGTGGTTGCGTTTGACTTCGATCTACTGTTACCCGCCCCCAACTACCCCCTCGCTCTCTTATTCGTGGTGATTGTTACGTCGGTTGACTGATTGTGACTATGTCTACCCAAGAGACGGGGAACGTTCAAGATGACGGATCGGCGTCGACGCCGACCCCGGAGCTGAACCCGGGAACCGGGATCGGTAACCCGATCGACAACATTGAGACGCCGATGCTCTCCGGTGCCGGATCGGCGTTTGGTACGACACGGACGGCCGGGGCGGCGGACCGCCGCAACTGTCCTCTGCCGACCTCACGCCGCCGCCACCTTCACCAGGGGACTCCCTGATGGCATCACTGGCCCGCATCGAGGCCCGGTTCACCGGGCTCGACGCCCGTCAAGAGCGTACGTGTAGCAATATGGTTGTCCGTATTGTGACCCTAATATTAGGGGGGCTACTTCTAACCCTTAACGTTCAATTTGGGAGTCCGTACTGGTCACGGTATCTATAAGTTACGTATGACCAGAGGGACTTGCATCTTGGGGTGGAGGGTAGTTAGTAGTGTCTCCGAGGGTTTATAACGAGGGGGCCGGCGGCGAATCCACCGCCGGCCAAGGTAGAACAACAAAACCCCTCCCATTTGGGCTCCCATCTTGGTCCCGTGGCTTGCGCTCCAAGGACAGCAACCTTGGCCTCCCGGTGACGTTGGTGCCGATCCCCCGTGGTGAGTGTTCCCTGAGAGTGGACGTGCAGCGGATTCCTATTGTGCTACATTGATGGAGCAGCAGGGGACGGGTTTCCGTCACCCTGGTGGTGACGCCGTCTTCGGCCCTGGCACACGGATAGGGATCCAGTCCGTTTCTTGTACTCGTGGTGCTGCGATCTGTTTGATTGTGTTGAGTGGTTGCGTTTGACTTCGATCTACTGTTACCCGCCCCCAACTACCCCCTCGCTCTCTTATTCGTGGTGATTGTTACGTCGGTTGACTGATTGTGACTATGTCTACCCAAGAGACGGGGAACGTTCAAGATGACGGATCGGCGTCGACGCCGACCCCGGAGCTGAACCCGGGAACCGGGATCGGTAACCCGATCGACAACATTGAGACGCCGATGCTCTCCGGTGCCGGATCGGCGTTTGGTACGACACGGACGGCCGGGGGCGGCGGACCGCCGCAACTGTCCTCTGCCGACCTCACGCCGCCGCCACCTTCACCAGGGGACTCCCTGATGGCATCACTGGCCCGCATCGAGGCCCGGTTCACCGGGCTCGACGCCCGTCAAGAGCGTACGTGTAGCAATATGGTTGTCCGTATTGTGACCCTAATATTAGGGGGGCTACTTCTAACCCTTAACGTTCAATTTGGGAGTCCGTACTGGTCACGGTATCTATAAGTTACGTATGACCAGAGGGACTTGCATCTTGGGGTGGAGGGTAGTTAGTAGTGTCTCCGAGGGTTTATAACGAGGGGGCCGGCGGCGAATCCACCGCCGGCCAAGGTAGAACAACAAAACCCCTCCCATTTGGGCTCCCATCTTGGTCCCGTGGCTTGCGCTCCAAGGACAGCAACCTTGGCCTCCCGGTGACGTTGGTGCCGATCCCCCGTGGTGAGTGTTCCCTGAGAGTGGACGTGCAGCGGATTCCTATTGTGCTACATTGATGGAGCAGCAGGGGACGGGTTTCCGTCACCCTGGTGGTGACGCCGTCTTCGGCCCTGGCACACGGATAGGGATCCAGTCCGTTTCTTGTACTCGTGGTGCTGCGATCTGTTTGATTGTGTTGAGTGGTTGCGTTTGACTTCGATCTACTGTTACCCGCCCCCAACTACCCCCTCGCTCTCTTATTCGTGGTGATTGTTACGTCGGTTGACTGATTGTGACTATGTCTACCCAAGAGACGGGGAACGTTCAAGATGACGGATCGGCGTCGACGCCGACCCCGGAGCTGAACCCGGGAACCGGGATCGGTAACCCGATCGACAACATTGAGACGCCGATGCTCTCCGGTGCCGGATCGGCGTTTGGTACGACACGGACGGCCGGGGCGGCGGACCGCCGCAACTGTCCTCTGCCGACCTCACGCCGCCGCCACCTTCACCAGGGGACTCCCTGATGGCATCACTGGCCCGCATCGAGGCCCGGTTCACCGGGCTCGACGCCCGTCAAGAGCGTACGTGTAGCAATATGGTTGTCCGTATTGTGACCCTAATATTAGGGGGGCTACTTCTAACCCTTAACGTTCAATTTGGGAGTCCGTACTGGTCACGGTATCTATAAGTTACGTATGACCAGAGGGACTTGCATCTTGGGGTGGAGGGTAGTTAGTAGTGTCTCCGAGGGTTTATAACGAGGGGGCCGGCGGCGAATCCACCGCCGGCCAAGGTAGAACAACAAAACCCCTCCCATTTGGGCTCCCATCTTGGTCCCGTGGCTTGCGCTCCAAGGACAGCAACCTTGGCCTCCCGGTGACGTTGGTGCCGATCCCCCGTGGTGAGTGTTCCCTGAGAGTGGACGTGCAGCGGATTCCTATTGTGCTACATTGATGGAGCAGCAGGGGACGGGTTTCCGTCACCCTGGTGGTGACGCCGTCTTCGGCCCTGGCACACGGATAGGGATCCAGTCCGTTTCTTGTACTCGTGGTGCTGCGATCTGTTTGATTGTGTTGAGTGGTTGCGTTTGACTTCGATCTACTGTTACCCGCCCCCAACTACCCCCTCGCTCTCTTATTCGTGGTGATTGTTACGTCGGTTGACTGATTGTGACTATGTCTACCCAAGAGACGGGGAACGTTCAAGATGACGGATCGGCGTCGACGCCGACCCCGGAGCTGAACCCGGGAACCGGGATCGGTAACCCGATCGACAACATTGAGACGCCGATGCTCTCCGGTGCCGGATCGGCGTTTGGTACGACACGGACGGCCGGGGGCGGCGGACCGCCGCAACTGTCCTCTGCCGACCTCACGCCGCCGCCACCTTCACCAGGGGACTCCCTGATGGCATCACTGGCCCGCATCGAGGCCCGGTTCACCGGGCTCGACGCCCGTCAAGAGCGTACGTGTAGCAATATGGTTGTCCGTATTGTGACCCTAATATTAGGGGGGCTACTTCTAACCCTTAACGTTCAATTTGGGAGTCCGTACTGGTCACGGTATCTATAAGTTACGTATGACCAGAGGGACTTGCATCTTGGGGTGGAGGGTAGTTAGTAGTGTCTCCGAGGGTTTATAACGAGGGGGCCGGCGGCGAATCCACCGCCGGCCAAGGTAGAACAACAAAACCCCTCCCATTTGGGCTCCCATCTTGGTCCCGTGGCTTGCGCTCCAAGGACAGCAACCTTGGCCTCCCGGTGACGTTGGTGCCGATCCCCCGTGGTGAGTGTTCCCTGAGAGTGGACGTGCAGCGGATTCCTATTGTGCTACATTGATGGAGCAGCAGGGGACGGGTTTCCGTCACCCTGGTGGTGACGCCGTCTTCGGCCCTGGCACACGGATAGGGATCCAGTCCGTTTCTTGTACTCGTGGTGCTGCGATCTGTTTGATTGTGTTGAGTGGTTGCGTTTGACTTCGATCTACTGTTACCCGCCCCCAACTACCCCCTCGCTCTCTTATTCGTGGTGATTGTTACGTCGGTTGACTGATTGTGACTATGTCTACCCAAGAGACGGGGAACGTTCAAGATGACGGATCGGCGTCGACGCCGACCCCGGAGCTGAACCCGGGAACCGGGATCGGTAACCCGATCGACAACATTGAGACGCCGATGCTCTCCGGTGCCGGATCGGCGTTTGGTACGACACGGACGGCCGGGGGCGGCGGACCGCCGCAACTGTCCTCTGCCGACCTCACGCCGCCGCCACCTTCACCAGGGGACTCCCTGATGGCATCACTGGCCCGCATCGAGGCCCGGTTCACCGGGCTCGACGCCCGTCAAGAGCGTACGTGTAGCAATATGGTTGTCCGTATTGTGACCCTAATATTAGGGGGGCTACTTCTAACCCTTAACGTTCAATTTGGGAGTCCGTACTGGTCACGGTATCTATAAGTTACGTATGACCAGAGGGACTTGCATCTTGGGGTGGAGGGTAGTTAGTAGTGTCTCCGAGGGTTTATAACGAGGGGGCCGGCGGCGAATCCACCGCCGGCCAAGGTAGAACAACAAAACCCCTCCCATTTGGGCTCCCATCTTGGTCCCGTGGCTTGCGCTCCAAGGACAGCAACCTTGGCCTCCCGGTGACGTTGGTGCCGATCCCCCGTGGTGAGTGTTCCCTGAGAGTGGACGTGCAGCGGATTCCTATTGTGCTACATTGATGGAGCAGCAGGGGACGGGTTTCCGTCACCCTGGTGGTGACGCCGTCTTCGGCCCTGGCACACGGATAGGGATCCAGTCCGTTTCTTGTACTCGTGGTGCTGCGATCTGTTTGATTGTGTTGAGTGGTTGCGTTTGACTTCGATCTACTGTTACCCGCCCCCAACTACCCCCTCGCTCTCTTATTCGTGGTGATTGTTACGTCGGTTGACTGATTGTGACTATGTCTACCCAAGAGACGGGGAACGTTCAAGATGACGGATCGGCGTCGACGCCGACCCCGGAGCTGAACCCGGGAACCGGGATCGGTAACCCGATCGACAACATTGAGACGCCGATGCTCTCCGGTGCCGGATCGGCGTTTGGTACGACACGGACGGCCGGGGGCGGCGGACCGCCGCAACTGTCCTCTGCCGACCTCACGCCGCCGCCACCTTCACCAGGGGACTCCCTGATGGCATCACTGGCCCGCATCGAGGCCCGGTTCACCGGGCTCGACGCCCGTCAAGAGCGTACGTGTAGCAATATGGTTGTCCGTATTGTGACCCTAATATTAGGGGGGCTACTTCTAACCCTTAACGTTCAATTTGGGAGTCCGTACTGGTCACGGTATCTATAAGTTACGTATGACCAGAGGGACTTGCATCTTGGGGTGGAGGGTAGTTAGTAGTGTCTCCGAGGGTTTATAACGAGGGGGCCGGCGGCGAATCCACCGCCGGCCAAGGTAGAACAACAAAACCCCTCCCATTTGGGCTCCCATCTTGGTCCCGTGGCTTGCGCTCCAAGGACAGCAACCTTGGCCTCCCGGTGACGTTGGTGCCGATCCCCCGTGGTGAGTGTTCCCTGAGAGTGGACGTGCAGCGGATTCCTATTGTGCTACATTGATGGAGCAGCAGGGGACGGGTTTCCGTCACCCTGGTGGTGACGCCGTCTTCGGCCCTGGCACACGGATAGGGATCCAGTCCGTTTCTTGTACTCGTGGTGCTGCGATCTGTTTGATTGTGTTGAGTGGTTGCGTTTGACTTCGATCTACTGTTACCCGCCCCCAACTACCCCCTCGCTCTCTTATTCGTGGTGATTGTTACGTCGGTTGACTGATTGTGACTATGTCTACCCAAGAGACGGGGAACGTTCAAGATGACGGATCGGCGTCGACGCCGACCCCGGAGCTGAACCCGGGAACCGGGATCGGTAACCCGATCGACAACATTGAGACGCCGATGCTCTCCGGTGCCGGATCGGCGTTTGGTACGACACGGACGGCCGGGGGCGGCGGACCGCCGCAACTGTCCTCTGCCGACCTCACGCCGCCGCCACCTTCACCAGGGGACTCCCTGATGGCATCACTGGCCCGCATCGAGGCCCGGTTCACCGGGCTCGACGCCCGTCAAGAGCGTACGTGTAGCAATATGGTTGTCCGTATTGTGACCCTAATATTAGGGGGGCTACTTCTAACCCTTAACGTTCAATTTGGGAGTCCGTACTGGTCACGGTATCTATAAGTTACGTATGACCAGAGGGACTTGCATCTTGGGGTGGAGGGTAGTTAGTAGTGTCTCCGAGGGTTTATAACGAGGGGGCCGGCGGCGAATCCACCGCCGGCCAAGGTAGAACAACAAAACCCCTCCCATTTGGGCTCCCATCTTGGTCCCGTGGCTTGCGCTCCAAGGACAGCAACCTTGGCCTCCCGGTGACGTTGGTGCCGATCCCCCGTGGTGAGTGTTCCCTGAGAGTGGACGTGCAGCGGATTCCTATTGTGCTACATTGATGGAGCAGCAGGGGACGGGTTTCCGTCACCCTGGTGGTGACGCCGTCTTCGGCCCTGGCACACGGATAGGGATCCAGTCCGTTTCTTGTACTCGTGGTGCTGCGATCTGTTTGATTGTGTTGAGTGGTTGCGTTTGACTTCGATCTACTGTTACCCGCCCCCAACTACCCCCTCGCTCTCTTATTCGTGGTGATTGTTACGTCGGTTGACTGATTGTGACTATGTCTACCCAAGAGACGGGGAACGTTCAAGATGACGGATCGGCGTCGACGCCGACCCCGGAGCTGAACCCGGGAACCGGGATCGGTAACCCGATCGACAACATTGAGACGCCGATGCTCTCCGGTGCCGGATCGGCGTTTGGTACGACACGGACGGCCGGGGGCGGCGGACCGCCGCAACTGTCCTCTGCCGACCTCACGCCGCCGCCACCTTCACCAGGGGACTCCCTGATGGCATCACTGGCCCGCATCGAGGCCCGGTTCACCGGGCTCGACGCCCGTCAAGAGCGTACGTGTAGCAATATGGTTGTCCGTATTGTGACCCTAATATTAGGGGGGCTACTTCTAACCCTTAACGTTCAATTTGGGAGTCCGTACTGGTCACGGTATCTATAAGTTACGTATGACCAGAGGGACTTGCATCTTGGGGTGGAGGGTAGTTAGTAGTGTCTCCGAGGGTTTATAACGAGGGGGCCGGCGGCGAATCCACCGCCGGCCAAGGTAGAACAACAAAACCCCTCCCATTTGGGCTCCCATCTTGGTCCCGTGGCTTGCGCTCCAAGGACAGCAACCTTGGCCTCCCGGTGACGTTGGTGCCGATCCCCCGTGGTGAGTGTTCCCTGAGAGTGGACGTGCAGCGGATTCCTATTGTGCTACATTGATGGAGCAGCAGGGGACGGGTTTCCGTCACCCTGGTGGTGACGCCGTCTTCGGCCCTGGCACACGGATAGGGATCCAGTCCGTTTCTTGTACTCGTGGTGCTGCGATCTGTTTGATTGTGTTGAGTGGTTGCGTTTGACTTCGATCTACTGTTACCCGCCCCCAACTACCCCCTCGCTCTCTTATTCGTGGTGATTGTTACGTCGGTTGACTGATTGTGACTATGTCTACCCAAGAGACGGGGAACGTTCAAGATGACGGATCGGCGTCGACGCCGACCCCGGAGCTGAACCCGGGAACCGGGATCGGTAACCCGATCGACAACATTGAGACGCCGATGCTCTCCGGTGCCGGATCGGCGTTTGGTACGACACGGACGGCCGGGGGCGGCGGACCGCCGCAACTGTCCTCTGCCGACCTCACGCCGCCGCCACCTTCACCAGGGGACTCCCTGATGGCATCACTGGCCCGCATCGAGGCCCGGTTCACCGGGCTCGACGCCCGTCAAGAGCGTACGTGTAGCAATATGGTTGTCCGTATTGTGACCCTAATATTAGGGGGGCTACTTCTAACCCTTAACGTTCAATTTGGGAGTCCGTACTGGTCACGGTATCTATAAGTTACGTATGACCAGAGGGACTTGCATCTTGGGGTGGAGGGTAGTTAGTAGTGTCTCCGAGGGTTTATAACGAGGGGGCCGGCGGCGAATCCACCGCCGGCCAAGGTAGAACAACAAAACCCCTCCCATTTGGGCTCCCATCTTGGTCCCGTGGCTTGCGCTCCAAGGACAGCAACCTTGGCCTCCCGGTGACGTTGGTGCCGATCCCCCGTGGTGAGTGTTCCCTGAGAGTGGACGTGCAGCGGATTCCTATTGTGCTACATTGATGGAGCAGCAGGGGACGGGTTTCCGTCACCCTGGTGGTGACGCCGTCTTCGGCCCTGGCACACGGATAGGGATCCAGTCCGTTTCTTGTACTCGTGGTGCTGCGATCTGTTTGATTGTGTTGAGTGGTTGCGTTTGACTTCGATCTACTGTTACCCGCCCCCAACTACCCCCTCGCTCTCTTATTCGTGGTGATTGTTACGTCGGTTGACTGATTGTGACTATGTCTACCCAAGAGACGGGGAACGTTCAAGATGACGGATCGGCGTCGACGCCGACCCCGGAGCTGAACCCGGGAACCGGGATCGGTAACCCGATCGACAACATTGAGACGCCGATGCTCTCCGGTGCCGGATCGGCGTTTGGTACGACACGGACGGCCGGGGGCGGCGGACCGCCGCAACTGTCCTCTGCCGACCTCACGCCGCCGCCACCTTCACCAGGGGACTCCCTGATGGCATCACTGGCCCGCATCGAGGCCCGGTTCACCGGGCTCGACGCCCGTCAAGAGCGTACGTGTAGCAATATGGTTGTCCGTATTGTGACCCTAATATTAGGGGGGCTACTTCTAACCCTTAACGTTCAATTTGGGAGTCCGTACTGGTCACGGTATCTATAAGTTACGTATGACCAGAGGGACTTGCATCTTGGGGTGGAGGGTAGTTAGTAGTGTCTCCGAGGGTTTATAACGAGGGGGCCGGCGGCGAATCCACCGCCGGCCAAGGTAGAACAACAAAACCCCTCCCATTTGGGCTCCCATCTTGGTCCCGTGGCTTGCGCTCCAAGGACAGCAACCTTGGCCTCCCGGTGACGTTGGTGCCGATCCCCCGTGGTGAGTGTTCCCTGAGAGTGGACGTGCAGCGGATTCCTATTGTGCTACATTGATGGAGCAGCAGGGGACGGGTTTCCGTCACCCTGGTGGTGACGCCGTCTTCGGCCCTGGCACACGGATAGGGATCCAGTCCGTTTCTTGTACTCGTGGTGCTGCGATCTGTTTGATTGTGTTGAGTGGTTGCGTTTGACTTCGATCTACTGTTACCCGCCCCCAACTACCCCCTCGCTCTCTTATTCGTGGTGATTGTTACGTCGGTTGACTGATTGTGACTATGTCTACCCAAGAGACGGGGAACGTTCAAGATGACGGATCGGCGTCGACGCCGACCCCGGAGCTGAACCCGGGAACCGGGATCGGTAACCCGATCGACAACATTGAGACGCCGATGCTCTCCGGTGCCGGATCGGCGTTTGGTACGACACGGACGGCCGGGGGCGGCGGACCGCCGCAACTGTCCTCTGCCGACCTCACGCCGCCGCCACCTTCACCAGGGGACTCCCTGATGGCATCACTGGCCCGCATCGAGGCCCGGTTCACCGGGCTCGACGCCCGTCAAGAGCGTACGTGTAGCAATATGGTTGTCCGTATTGTGACCCTAATATTAGGGGGGCTACTTCTAACCCTTAACGTTCAATTTGGGAGTCCGTACTGGTCACGGTATCTATAAGTTACGTATGACCAGAGGGACTTGCATCTTGGGGTGGAGGGTAGTTAGTAGTGTCTCCGAGGGTTTATAACGAGGGGGCCGGCGGCGAATCCACCGCCGGCCAAGGTAGAACAACAAAACCCCTCCCATTTGGGCTCCCATCTTGGTCCCGTGGCTTGCGCTCCAAGGACAGCAACCTTGGCCTCCCGGTGACGTTGGTGCCGATCCCCGTGGTGAGTGTTCCCTGAGAGTGGACGTGCAGCGGATTCCTATTGTGCTACATTGATGGAGCAGCAGGGGACGGGTTTCCGTCACCCTGGTGGTGACGCCGTCTTCGGCCCTGGCACACGGATAGGGATCCAGTCCGTTTCTTGTACTCGTGGTGCTGCGATCTGTTTGATTGTGTTGAGTGGTTGCGTTTGACTTCGATCTACTGTTACCCGCCCCCAACTACCCCCTCGCTCTCTTATTCGTGGTGATTGTTACGTCGGTTGACTGATTGTGACTATGTCTACCCAAGAGACGGGGAACGTTCAAGATGACGGATCGGCGTCGACGCCGACCCCGGAGCTGAACCCGGGAACCGGGATCGGTAACCCGATCGACAACATTGAGACGCCGATGCTCTCCGGTGCCGGATCGGCGTTTGGTACGACACGGACGGCCGGGGGCGGCGGACCGCCGCAACTGTCCTCTGCCGACCTCACGCCGCCGCCACCTTCACCAGGGGACTCCCTGATGGCATCACTGGCCCGCATCGAGGCCCGGTTCACCGGGCTCGACGCCCGTCAAGAGCGTACGTGTAGCAATATGGTTGTCCGTATTGTGACCCTAATATTAGGGGGGCTACTTCTAACCCTTAACGTTCAATTTGGGAGTCCGTACTGGTCACGGTATCTATAAGTTACGTATGACCAGAGGGACTTGCATCTTGGGGTGGAGGGTAGTTAGTAGTGTCTCCGAGGGTTTATAACGAGGGGGCCGGCGGCGAATCCACCGCCGGCCAAGGTAGAACAACAAAACCCCTCCCATTTGGGCTCCCATCTTGGTCCCGTGGCTTGCGCTCCAAGGACAGCAACCTTGGCCTCCCGGTGACGTTGGTGCCGATCCCCCGTGGTGAGTGTTCCCTGAGAGTGGACGTGCAGCGGATTCCTATTGTGCTACATTGATGGAGCAGCAGGGGACGGGTTTCCGTCACCCTGGTGGTGACGCCGTCTTCGGCCCTGGCACACGGATAGGGATCCAGTCCGTTTCTTGTACTCGTGGTGCTGCGATCTGTTTGATTGTGTTGAGTGGTTGCGTTTGACTTCGATCTACTGTTACCCGCCCCCAACTACCCCCTCGCTCTCTTATTCGTGGTGATTGTTACGTCGGTTGACTGATTGTGACTATGTCTACCCAAGAGACGGGGAACGTTCAAGATGACGGATCGGCGTCGACGCCGACCCCGGAGCTGAACCCGGGAACCGGGATCGGTAACCCGATCGACAACATTGAGACGCCGATGCTCTCCGGTGCCGGATCGGCGTTTGGTACGACACGGACGGCCGGGGGCGGCGGACCGCCGCAACTGTCCTCTGCCGACCTCACGCCGCCGCCACCTTCACCAGGGGACTCCCTGATGGCATCACTGGCCCGCATCGAGGCCCGGTTCACCGGGCTCGACGCCCGTCAAGAGCGTACGTGTAGCAATATGGTTGTCCGTATTGTGACCCTAATATTAGGGGGGCTACTTCTAACCCTTAACGTTCAATTTGGGAGTCCGTACTGGTCACGGTATCTATAAGTTACGTATGACCAGAGGGACTTGCATCTTGGGGTGGAGGGTAGTTAGTAGTGTCTCCGAGGGTTTATAACGAGGGGGCCGGCGGCGAATCCACCGCCGGCCAAGGTAGAACAACAAAACCCCTCCCATTTGGGCTCCCATCTTGGTCCCGTGGCTTGCGCTCCAAGGACAGCAACCTTGGCCTCCCGGTGACGTTGGTGCCGATCCCCCGTGGTGAGTGTTCCCTGAGAGTGGACGTGCAGCGGATTCCTATTGTGCTACATTGATGGAGCAGCAGGGGACGGGTTTCCGTCACCCTGGTGGTGACGCCGTCTTCGGCCCTGGCACACGGATAGGGATCCAGTCCGTTTCTTGTACTCGTGGTGCTGCGATCTGTTTGATTGTGTTGAGTGGTTGCGTTTGACTTCGATCTACTGTTACCCGCCCCCAACTACCCCCTCGCTCTCTTATTCGTGGTGATTGTTACGTCGGTTGACTGATTGTGACTATGTCTACCCAAGAGACGGGGAACGTTCAAGATGACGGATCGGCGTCGACGCCGACCCCGGAGCTGAACCCGGGAACCGGGATCGGTAACCCGATCGACAACATTGAGACGCCGATGCTCTCCGGTGCCGGATCGGCGTTTGGTACGACACGGACGGCCGGGGGCGGCGGACCGCCGCAACTGTCCTCTGCCGACCTCACGCCGCCGCCACCTTCACCAGGGGACTCCCTGATGGCATCACTGGCCCGCATCGAGGCCCGGTTCACCGGGCTCGACGCCCGTCAAGAGCGTACGTGTAGCAATATGGTTGTCCGTATTGTGACCCTAATATTAGGGGGGCTACTTCTAACCCTTAACGTTCAATTTGGGAGTCCGTACTGGTCACGGTATCTATAAGTTACGTATGACCAGAGGGACTTGCATCTTGGGGTGGAGGGTAGTTAGTAGTGTCTCCGAGGGTTTATAACGAGGGGGCCGGCGGCGAATCCACCGCCGGCCAAGGTAGAACAACAAAACCCCTCCCATTTGGGCTCCCATCTTGGTCCCGTGGCTTGCGCTCCAAGGACAGCAACCTTGGCCTCCCGGTGACGTTGGTGCCGATCCCCCGTGGTGAGTGTTCCCTGAGAGTGGACGTGCAGATTCCTATTGTGCTACAAGCCGTCTCCGCCGCGGCAGCGGCTGGCGATGCGCTCTCTCAGATGGCAAAGAGAAGGCGGACGGTCGGAGTGGCGGCAGTGAGGCAGCCCTTCTCTGGGTGTGTGTTCATAGCGCCCCCGCGAGTAGTCCTAGTGGGTGACGTTGCTTGAACGGTTTTAATATTATTGTAAGAAAGCCGTAAGTCGAACGAACGCGTTCGGTTTCGGTTTTTGAAGCTGCATCCTAATATCCGAACGCTTGGGAGATGCGGGTGAAAGTTGCTACAGTACGGCCCCGGAGAAAGGCGACCCCGAAGAAGGACCGCGAACACTTGAGCGAGTCATGTGGCCCCTCCGTGTTCCTCATGCTTGCGCCACCACCCCGGAATTGTCGTGCAGCTACTCCCGTATCAGGAAGATCGGCAGTCCGGCAGACGGACAGACTGTAAGTCACCTCGGGAGAGCGAGTACCGCCCCCCGTGCGACCCAACGATTGGGTGACCGCCGTCAGCGGGCGCAAAGCCGCATCCAATCGGAAAACGATTGCGATACGTAATTCACTGAAAAATACGAATGTGCGTCCGACCCGAGGACGGATCGAATCTAAGGGGGAGAGGTGTAGCAATATGGGAACCCATATTGGTGTCCCAACGTAGGGGGGCTACTTCTGTTTCGTTCCTTTCATCTTGTGGGTTTATTATGGCCCAGGTATCTACGGGTTACGTATTGCTAGAGGGGCTTGCGTATTGGAGGGTAGGGTTATTAGAGGTTGTCTGCGCGGGATTATAACGAGGGTACGGCGGCAGTTCCGCCGCGGGCAAGAGGATAACAACAATCCCCTCCCTTTTGGGCTCCCATCTTGGTCCCGTAGCTTGTGCTCCAAGGACAGCAACCTTGGCCACCCGGTGACTCTGACACCGATCCCCCTTCGTGAGTGTTCCCTGAGAGTGGACAGGTAACGGTTCTCTATTGTGCTTCACTCCGACAGGGGTCGTCATTGTCCTATGACTCACGGAAGTCTGTTAGGGTTAGTGGCTTGGCAACGTGCTCCCTCGTATGGTCAACCATACCTTGGGCTGCGTTGCTCACTATCCAGACGGGTACTACGGGGATATCTTCGTTGACCGTGTGGGTATCCCCACTTGGTGTCTCGAGCCGAGACAGCGCGTGCCCCAGGTGGTGGGCGAACCCGGCCTCCTATATGGTCCGGTAGTCGTGCTCGGCCATCTTGAGCCGCCACCGGGCTAACCGACCATGACTGTCGGAATCTTTGTCACCAAGATTGAGTAGCCATCGTAGAGGTTCGTGGTCGGACCTCACGATGAGCTTGGAGCCCCCCAGGTATGGTCGGAGCAGTTGTACTGCCCATATCGTCGGCGACCGAAACCACTGTATTTCATTGCATGTTTTCCTGTATTTCAACGCCTGTTTGAAAGGCAGTAGATACAGGCAGATGCTTGCAACTCAGGCGCCGAAAAACGGCAGCAAGAATGGTGTGATGCACCATACACCACGTGTATTGCATCCCGTAACACACCTCAATGCAAGCTAGATTGCAGTGTGAAACACATAGAGTTGAATAGGCCACTACAGTGCGTATCCGGCACAGTCCAGATGACGCCGGATGACGGCCCCTTTTATTCCGGTCCTTGTGGAATCGCTCATCCATTTTTGTTCACTTTAGTAGTTACTCAGCACCTTCTCAAAGCCATTGGACACGTACTACAGAGGCGGGCCACCTGGAGCTGCCTGATCAGGTGAATAGACACAGGCACGGACACACACCAGAGACAGACACAGTCACAGCCACTTGCCGCATCGACGTCAATGCATCGCCGCAGTGTCTGCGCCGCCCCAGACACCCGCCGTCCCTGACACAGTGGGCAGACACACCGTTCAACGGATCCCGCCAGACACTCCGCAAGCCTGCTGGTGCTCCCACGCGCGGCCGCCTGTATTCGCCGTCACCCGACGCACACGACTACGCCCGCGGCCTCCTGCCCACATGTCCACCCGTACCACAGCAGAAGCATCCACCCGCCGACGCACCCACCTAAATCACCATAGCAGCTGCGTCCGGCTCATCCATCCACGTGCACCACTCACGGCATACTCTGCGCATACCTGATGGGTACACAGAAAGACCAAGGGGAGGAGGGAAAGGGCGCCGGGGGGTTTGAAATTCCGTAGAGCGGAGCCGGGAAGACGGGGGCGGAAGGGAAGGGAAGAGAGGACACCAGCGCGGTAAGGATCACATTGAGAAGGAACTGCGAAAGGTACGTAGCGGGCAAAAAACTCGTGAATATCAAATACATGCAGGTAATTGCAAGCCAACGCAACGCACATGCAGGGAAATGCAAGCCAATGTAGCGCATGACATGGAACTGTGCATGTATGGCACCCCCATGAGTATTGTCTTCCTACCGCCACAAGCACGGCAACTGCCACCCTCTCACACGCCCTCTCGTATCACTGCGCGAGCAGCCCCCCCCGCACACACCCACGTACATCACCAGAGCAGCGCCGTCCAGCCGATCCACCCGCATGCACCACCCATGGCACCCTCCGCACATTCCTGAGTGATGGACAAGAAGAGTAAGCGGAAAAGGAACAGCGTGGGTGCGGGGAAGCGGGAGAGGCGATGGAGGGAAGCGGGGGGGGTGCGGGGGGTGGAAAGGGAAGTGAGGACGCCAGCTCGACAAGAACAAGATTCAGAAGAGCCTGCGAAAGGTGCGTAGCGAGTAGAACACTGGTGAATAAGCAAGATAGTGCAGATAACTGCAAGCCAACGCAACGCACATGCAGGGAAATGCCAGCCAATGTAGCGCATGACATAGAACTGTGCATGTATGGCACCCCCATGTGTATCGTGTTCCTACCGCCACCAGTGCGGCAACTGCCACCCTCTCACACGCCCTTTCGTATCACAGCGCGAGCAGCCCCCCCCGCACACACCCACGTACACCACCAGAGCATCTCCGTCCAGCCGATCCACCCACATGCACGACCCATGGCATCCTTCGCACATACCTGAGTGATGGACAAGAAGAGCAAGCGGAAAAGGAAGAGCGTGCGTGCGGGGAAGCGGCCACCAGTTCATTCATTGGGCGCCAAGTGGTGGTGGCGGATTGCGCTGATTGGTCAAGCAAATAATCTTCATATGGAGCAAGCCCGTGCAAAGATCTGCCCACTCTGTTCAGATTCTGTAAGAGTTCAACGAAAGATTCTGGACTTGCGCACACGGAAAGTTCAAATACTGACGAAAACGTACTTGAAGCATCCCCAATTTCGGAGTGCTCGAGCATTCTAACGTAAGTCATCAAGAGAACATGCGGAAATGCAACGTTTTCAACTTATATCATCACATCGACCAACCAGAACGCGATGGTGCCCCTATGCAAATTCACGATAGTGGTGTCGAATGAGACTTATCATGAACAATTAGGGTCTACTAACTTTCTTTGAGAAGAAATCTGAAGTGAGACCGATTTGGTAGCTTGTCAGTCCTCCATGCCCCTGCGGGATATTTTTTTACATCGCAGTAGCTTGCCCGGGAGCGGGGGATCACGCTGTCGAATGAGCCCAGCGTCTTGCTCCCGTCGTCATTCGTCCTCCCGATTAAGTTCCAAAAGCTGAGTTGATGTATTGAGAGCCCTTCTTGGAGGGGTGGTCAACATGAGCAACTGGGAGGGCTGGGGGGGCGCGGGGGGGCGGGGAGGCAGAGAGCTTCCGGAGCTACGATTGACTAGGATTTGAGGAGTAAGATGAGAACTCTGGGAAAGAGGGGTGGGGATTGCTCAGGACGTGGCAAGGAGAGGCGATTCGGTGAAATCTTCAATCATGGACACGCAGACGTACAGGCTCTTGCTCTTCGCCGGCTGCACCAAGTCGACAGTCCTCTGACTTGGGCCCAGAAGGCACCGTGCCCCTCCCCAAGGACGATTCTCGGGAGGTGCTTCGCGTGGTGATGTGGGAGGGGTGTGAGCCGGGAACTGGATCATCACTTGTGGAGGATCTTGGTGCGATTTAAGACAAGCTGAGTCCAGAATCAGCTCACTGGCGTCGGTAGATGCGCAAACGAGCATGTTCAGGAGGGGATGCCAAAAAGTAGCCTGCGTGAATGGAGGCTCGGTCGAGGCTGTGTGGTCAATCAGATGTCCTGAAACGTCCGGACCGCGCGATCTGGTCGGGTCGGAAGAATTGGTGGACTCTTCAGCGATGTAGTTTGAACGAAGACGACACTGGCGACCGGGCGTGTACGCGTGGAGAACGAAAGGTCGATGTTTCGTCGTCCGTGACTCGACCAGCATGTCCGATGCGACTGTCGGAGTCGCGATGGCCAGCGTGTGCGGAGCGGTGATGTGCATGAGGGATCTGTGTTGCAGGGAAATACAAGAAGCTGCGGCGATACACAAGTCATGACATGTATTGCAGTGGTGCTCTTTTTTAATCAGTGGACGGTCTTCGCGTGATGTTGCAGTACGTTGCAGTGAAAAATTGTGAAATACAACGCCATGCAGTGTGTGTGATTGAGTTGCATGTGGTTCCGGTCGCCGACGATGACCCCGAGGCATTCCCTCTCGGTTGCGCTATAGTTACATTTCGCTGGGTTCAGCGTTCTGCTGTAGTATCTAACCGGGTGTAGCTCCGGCATGCTGTCATCGTTACCGATGACCACCTCTCCCTGAAACAGGGTACACCCGACCTGGGTATCACATGCATCGACATCGATGTCGAATGCTCCGTGTCGGTGTGGCAATGCCAACACGAGTGGTGACAGGAGTGCCTGTTTGAGTGTTCCGAATGCCTCCTCTTCGACTTGCGAGGGAGGGTCGAGAACCTTTGGTAACGTGTTGCTAGTCACAACCGTGAACGGTTTGGTTATCCGAGCGAAGTCCTTAACGAGCCGCCGGTATACGTTGCACATCCCCAGGAAGCTCTTGAGCTGTGTCTGGGTGTTCGGGTACCAAGCATCCCGGAGTTCCCCGGTGTTTGCGTCGAGCTTCCCCAGGTTACCTGGGGATACCTGGTGACCCAGGTACTCCACTGTTTTTTGGACGAAGGAACACTTCTTCAGCCGCAGGGTTACCCCGGCGTTCCTCAAGAGAGTTAGTGCCTCGTCGACGTGATGGACATGGTCACCCATGTTACGTGAGAAGACGATAACATCTTCGAGGTACACTAGGCAGCTACGCCACTTCACACCCGACAGTATAATGTCGATAGCCCGCGGGAGTGTAGTGGGTGCGTTGTACAATCCAAAGGGCATCCTTAGGAATTCATAGACCCCATTGTGACAAACGAACGCTGTCTTCGGGATATCCTCCTCGGCTACCGGGATTTTCCAGCACCCGGCGTTGCAGTCAATGGTGGTAGACACTGTGCCTTCCCCCAGCGAGTCGATGCACTCGTCCATCCATTGTAACGGATGTGAGTCCTTCTTGGTAACCAAGTTGAGGCGTCGATAGTCGATGCAGGAGCGAGGTATCTCGTCTTTCTTTGGTACTATCACTAATGGGGCTTTGTGTCGTGGTTTTACGTACCTTAGGCGCGTAGCACCCAGAACACACAGAGAAACAACCCACCAAGAACGCGGGGAGACAGGAGAGATACCGAACCGCCGACCGCCTGGCTGGTTCACGCGGGGATCCGCGACCAGGACGACAGTGTTCAAGCACACGCAAGTCTGTTTTTTTTCGAAGGGGGAAGCAACGCGCACCCCCACGCACACTCTTACCCTCTCTCACCCGCACCCATCAACCCTCCACACCGGGCCACGTGCGGGCCAATCAAAACCCTCCAACATGTCCGGAGGGCCCCCTCCCCCACGGATCATCCCTGCTAGCGGGGCAGGAGTCTCCAAGATACGGGGAAGAGGAGCCCCGCCGGACATCAGTGCCAACACTCAAGATCTCCCCAATCTCACAATCACGCAAAATACACAATCAAAATCCAAACCCCAAATGCATCCCATCCCGGAATATTGACCAATGGCCAATTCCGGTCAGGGGAAATTCCCATACACTGGAAATCCCAACGTGGGCTCCAGAACCAATGGCGACCCGGTCCCATCTCCATAGGAGGGGACCAATCGGAAGCCAGAAAAGTCCCAAGGGGCCAAATCGGCCCCGTCCTCCTCCCTAGGAAGGCGGGCACAGGGGTGCGACGCGATCTCTACGAGGCCCCCCCACGTGGAGGGCCCATAGGGTCCCTACACTCCGCACTCCGACATGGAAGGTCGGACGACCTTGGCGTCCCTCATGCGCTTAACCTCCCCAACAACGATTTCTCGTTGGAGAGGCCCGGCCCGGTGGCTGGGCGGGCACCTGGTACCAGGTCGATACGATGTTGGGTTGCCCCAATCGTTCCTAGTGCTCCGCCGGTCCACATGACTGCATGCTTCCTCAGCTTAAGCCATACCGCCTCGACCATACCGGGGGTGAGGTGGTCGAGGTCAGCCTCGGCCATTGCCTTCAAGGCCTCTTGGTCCTTGAGGGGCATATCCGTCATGGACGACGGAAGCTCCGAGTGTTCGGATGTCGGGGGTTCCCGGGGCGGCGTGTCCGATACGGACAGGACCTCCGGTGGTGCCACTGGGTCTTCCTCACATGAGCTGAGTATGTACCCCTCGAACAGCTTCGCCGTTCCCAGGTGGGCCCCTTTGGGAAGGGTGACGGCCTTGTGCCGGTAGTTCGCCACCACCACTAGCGTGGGTGTCCACGCTGGCATGTCAATGATACCATTGGCCACGATAGGCTTGTGTCGCTTGTACGAGCGCATGGTACTTTGCACCTGGCAGAGGCCCGCCAGGTCTCCATTGACCGTGACCACTGTATCGGAGAGTGGCTTGAAGCGGGTCCGCTGAGCCAACCTAGGAACCTTCGGCTCGTACGCAGAGTTGACCTCCGCTACCCTGACCGGGCTGCCTACCAACGTGAGGTCTCTCACGATGGCCGTCTGGCCTGTCTTCGTCCCTTCAGAGTCCTGAAGCTCGCCGACCGTCCGGCCTGGCCGGATCGCATCCACGTACGTGTTGACGAAGATTCTCCCTAGGATACACGGTACCGATAGGGTCTCACGCACTAGGAAGTCAACTTCCGTAGCTAGGTCTCCCGTCTCGGTGGTCAGCGTTATCGCTGCCATGGTCCGGATAGGCAGACCATTCGCATCCTTGATGATAGGCCCCCAGGTCACTTTTACCCGGGGTAGCCACTTGTCTGGTACGGTATCCTTCCGGATGAGGCTCGGCCCGGCCCCGGTGTCTAGCCCGGGGACGTAGGACCGCGTCGACCGGGGGTCAACCCCCAGTGTAGCCGATACCTTTTAATTCTTGAACGTGAACAGGACGTGCCCCACACCGACATCCGGTGTGAGTCGGGCGCCCTGTATAGCGTTGTTCCCTTGATCCTGGCGCTCGGGTTCCCCGGTTGCCTGTCCCCCTCTTCGTGGGGGTGGTACCTCCTGCGCTCGAGGAGGTTGGGCCTGGATCGGAGGGTGTACCCGGGGGTCGAGTCGGCGCCGACTCAATCGTGCGCTACGAGGGGACTTCCCCACTGTAGCCCTTCCCATTACCCGTTTCCCGGGCTCGCCTTGGTGAGTAGCTCGGGGTCATCCGTACGAGGGGGATCGTCCTCGACGGCCATTGTGGCAAAAACCACTTGCACACACGACACCCAAGTTGGGGCGGTGTACATGGGCTGCCTCCCGTGTCGGGGTAACCGGAAGAAGTGCAAGTCGCACACACTCTGTCCCTGTTGTGGGGCAAACCCCCCACGGACAAACAAGAGGATGGTGTGTGGTCCAACAGTTTCTTGGTCGGGACGGGGACGCAGGGCCAAGCCCCGCTGTCCCTCCCCTTATCCCCCCAGGGTCCTCTCAGAATCTCGCCACTCAGAATCTCCCACCCCAGCACCTGCCCACCGGGCCACACGAAAATTCAAGACGATAAAATGCAGAAAACCCTCAAATCCACGTTCGATTTACTACTAAGCTAACTATCCCAAACATAGGGAATACGGACCCAAATGCAGGGGGAGGAACGGATCAGGCTAGTGGCCTGCCGCCCCTTGCATGGCACGTGTTGCCCCCGTACCTGGGGGTCAATACTGCCACACTCCCCTCTCCTCAGTTCCGACCGACCCGGTCGGCCCTGTGAGGGGGTGCGTACACGCACGTCTCGGCGTTGGGGGCGCGACTTGCTGTCCCCCCTGGAGTACGTAACGCGGATGTGGAGGCGGTCACGTTGACCGCCCCTCTCCTCAAGCTTGCCCACTCGGCAGCTTGCTCTCCCCGGTTCTCACTTCACCATCCCACCACCTCCCCTTCACATTCCACCGGGCCGCCCCACGCTGGGGAGGCCACCCGTCTACCCACGATCCGAGTCCCCCTCAACCTCAGGCGGGTCTCGTGCCGCTGTAGCCAGGGCGTCTCTCCCCAACTTGGGGAGAGCCATGGCGACCCCGGGAGTGGAGACGGACTCTCTCGATGAGCGTATGGAGGACACCTCCTACGGTGCAGCGCCCGCCGGGACTTCCGGCGGGGGCTCCGCGATCGCTCCGGGGGATGGGACTCCCGCGTCACCCGGCTTTGGGTTGACGGCGGGATCTCCCCCGGAGGCGGGACAAGTTGTCCCGCGTGAGGCCTTGGGGCGGTGGTTTTACCCCGCTTGGCCTCTGTATGAGGAGGGGTTGACTGTTCTTCGCTGTGGCCGACTTGGCGCAGCGATGGGTCGGGTATGGGACCGCCTACGGGAGAAGTATCCCCGTAGGGTTGGGTTCCCTGCCGGCTTCAGGACGGACCAGTTTGCCTTCCTGGACGACGAGGAGGTCGAAGACGTACAGCGGGCCAAGGCCATGGTGGACCGCGGGGGAACTATCCCGGGTCCCGGCGACTTGCCGACCTTTACTTGGGACGCGGTCGCAACTCGCCCCCCGTACCTTCACGAGGCCGATCCGCACACTCATCACTTTGATGTGCGGATGGAGAAGGACTTCCGGCGAGGTCCCTACTTGGTGACCTCGGCTCAACTTGAGTTTCCTCAGCAGTCTGCTGCCAGTAAGGAGCAGTCTTATCCGAAGAAGCCCGAGTGGTGGCCTCAAGTTGAGGTCCCCTACGGGTTCCCGGCGTTGCTGCCACGGTTGGTTGACCACTTCGGCTCCGTCGTGTTGATGGCTGGCCCTGATCACCTGGTGTGGGCCATGTTGCCCACCCAGTGGCTCCTCGAGGTCATGTCGACCTGGGTGTCTTGTGTTCAGCGGGGGATGCTCTGGCATCTTCCCCTTCGGCTTATCCAAGGTTTGGAACAGCTCACCCCTCAGCTAGTTGCTGAGGGGTGCTCATCAGGACAACTCACTCTACTTGGGGAGATGCTCCGCCTCTACAAGTTTATCGAGTGGGAGAGCATCGAGCACAAGTTGCGCCGCCCCACTCGTGGGCCGAAGGACGATGGCGCACTTCGCCAGTTCGTATGGGTCGCTCGTGAACTTCACGACGGCCGTGTGGTACTACGAGAGGGGTTGGGCATCGGGGACTACCCGTATGCCCCGGGAGTGGATCGCCACACTGCGCCACCCCCGGACAAGGCCATAGTGATGGCCGTGCCCTCCCACGATGACCATGTGACTCAACCCACTGCGGGGGCCCCGAGTAGGCGTCGCAGTTACACTCGGGCACCGCCACCTCGGCGTGCCCCTCCGCTTCCTCCTGTCCCCTACCAGCCGCACAGGGACATCCCGATAAGCGTGGCCGTTGAGTCGTCCACCCCGGTGTCCCCCAACTTGGGGGCCACTCTTCTGACGGTTTACCCCAAGTTGGTGTTACAGGCAACGCCTTTGACCTCAGAGATGATGATCACCTCGTTGGTGCGCACCATTTCCTGGTTTGCCGCGTCGACCGCAACCCTTCAAGTTCCCGAGACTCCTCAACTGGAGGAGCGCGTTCGTACTGCAGTGGCGACCGCGAGTTGTGAGTCGGTGGCGGAGTTTATGACGGCCGAGTTGGCTCGCATTGGGGCTACTATGCCCCAGCCAGCACCACTTGGGCGTGGCAAACGTCGTGTGAGCCGGGCATCCTCGCCTCCTCGCCGTCGTCGCCGACGCTCGCGGCGCTCTCCCTCCGTGTCGGAAGACGAGTTGTCTTACTCCGTCTCGGAGTCCTCGACTCCGTCAGAGTCGGAATCGGTCAGGCGTCTGCGTCGCCAACTTGCGCGCAAGACTAAGCAGAAGAGCAGCCGTGGTCGTCGCCACTTGCGCGACCGTGAGGGGCGCGACGGGTCCGACTTAGAGCCGCCGGCCCCGCCGACTGGTGGGGAGCGTTATCGCCGTGGGTCTCGCCGCTCGCCTCTACGTGAGGGCGAGGGCCGTGGGGTTGGAGAGTCTAGCATGCATGCCTAGTTGGCAGCGGCCTTTGTTGTGAGAGTGTGAGGGTTAGGGCTGTAGTTGAAAGCCACTCTGCGTACCACTTCGACTTGAAGCACTCTCTTGGCACTGTTACTCGGCCTTCCCTCACGTTGAGGGAGGGCTGCTATGGTCTGTCTCATTCCGGGCACAGTACGCCCGGACCTTCTCAGCGGGAAGGTCCTCCACATACTCCCACGTATCATCCTTGGCTTTGTAGCCAAACCAACGCACCCTCAACATGAGGCGGTCAGTATCCTCATCCCAGCCGTGGTCGATGAACTTATCGAACATGTACTCCTGCGGGCCCTGTTTGGCCGCAGGCAGTGAGGGGAGACGCCACGCTTCCAAAGCATGCGTCCAAGCTGGGTCGCCTGCAGGCGGTGGTGCAACTTTGACCACGTCCTGTCCGTTCACTGTGCGGACCCCATCGTCACTTTCGATGGTGAAGCGCCGCCCATCAGTACGAAGGACCTGGTACGGCCCCTTCGTCTGGAATACCAACTTACCCCCAGTTGGGGTGTGTGAGTGTACCAGCACCTCGTCACCCTGCTCGGGGACATGCTCGGCGTTGCGCACCTTTTTGTCAAAGGTACGCTTGTAGCGATTTTGTGCTTTGTCCATCTCAGTCCTGACTTTAGGGATGAGGTTTTCAAGCCTAGCAGCGAACTCCGCCTTACTCTCAGTAGGAGTAGGCGTCTTGCCACCATCCTCCCTAGTTGGGAGCGGCCGCCGCACGTCAATAGACCGCACGCGACGGGGGGTCACCAAAGCGAGGGGTACTCCCCCGGTAGATGAGTGAACCTGCGAATTGTAGGCAGTGGTAAGAATAGAAATGTATTGGTCCCACGTTTTCACGTGCTCACTCACATAGTGGCGAAGCTGCCTAACAATGGTTTTGTTGAAGCGCTCCACCTGCCCATTAGTTTGTGGGTGGTAGGGGGTGGCATAGTTTGCCCGCACCCCCAACATATCCAGCACTCCCTGAAACAGTACAGACGCAAATTGCGGTCCATTGTCCGATAGTGTACTATCCGGAATGCCATACGCGGCAACCCAGTGATCTAGGAAGGCTGACACGACCGACATGGCTGTGATCTCTGCCAGAGGGATCGCTCGCGTAAGTTTCGTGAAGCGGTCACAGATAACCAGGAGGTACTGGTTGCCCTCCTCGGTCACTGGCAGTGGCCCAAAGATGTCCATTGCCAACGCGGCAAAGGGCTCCTTGGCCGGGAACAATAGCATAGCCGTAGTAGGCCGCCGTTCCATCAGACGGTTCTGTGCACAACTTGTGCAGGCAGCCACCCAACTGTAGATGTCCACCACCATGGACGGCCAGTAGTACCTGGTCCTCAGGGTCTGGTACAGTTTACTAGACCCCAGGTGTCCACCTGTGGGAGCGTTATGCTCCCCCTCAAGGATACTGTCCTTGAGAGATGCGGGGACCACAAGTTGTTCGGTCCCCTGGAATACCCCCCTCCTCAAGAGGAGGCCATCGTCTCCCAGAAAGAACCGCGTCTCCGCCACTGTATCCAGTGTATCCCTCTGCGACTTGCAGAAGGGATCCTCGGCCTGGGCCTTCACCACCTCGTCCAGGGACAGGGGCAAGTACTTCTTGTTCCCTGGCGCCTCGGGGTCCAACACCTGACCCGAGCGCGTGGCTACCCCCACGATGGGGATGTCCTCATCGCCTGGGTTGGTGTCCAGCACCTCGGTAGGTACCCGAGAGAGGCCGTTGGCAAGGGCATGTTGCCTGCCAGGTCGGTACTCAATATCAAAGTTGAAGGGTGCCAGTCGCACCCTCCACCGGTTGAGACGAGTGTTCGTACAGTCCGTCTTGAAGATGAACTGCAACGCGCGGTGGTCACAGCGGATGAGGAACTTCTCACCCTCTAGGTAGTGACGAAGTGACGTCACCGCCCACACCACTGCGAGTCCTTCCAACTCGGTGACTCCGTACTTCTTCTCGGCCGAGTTCAGCCCCTTGCAGAAGTATCCCACCGGCAAGTACTCCTTGTCCGGCTGCTGCTGAAGCAACACACAACCAAGTTGGTCGTAGCTAGCGTCCACATCCAGGATGTAGTGGCCTCCCAACCTGGGAATAGCCAGGTTAGGGGGCTTCAGCAGAAGGTCCAGAAGAGTCTCGAAGGATTCCTGCTCCACCCGACTTGGGGGAGGCAGGTTCTTCGGTAGCGTTGAGCTCACTGACTCATTCAACGGTTTCGCCACCTTGGCGAAGCCCTGGGTGAAACGTCGGTACACGTTACACATCCCGAAGAAGCTCCTCATCTGGGTCTGGGTCCGGGGGTACTGAGCCTTACGGATGGCCCTCAAGTTTCTCTCGTTGACCCTGAGACGCCCCGGACGGACAACATGTCCCAAGTATTCCACCTCTAGAGTGAAGAGGTGGCACTTACTCGCCTTCAGTGACACACCGGCGTCAGCAAGTAGCTTGAACACCTGGCCAAGATGGCCAATGTGTTCCTCCGGACTTCGGGAGAACACAATGATATCGTCTAGGTACACGAGACAGATCTGCCACCGTACTTCGGCCAGAATCATGTCCATAGCGCGCTGGAAAGTTGCCGGCGCGTTACACAGACCAAACGGTAGACGCTTGCACTGGTAGGTACCACAGTGACAGGTAAAGGTAGATTTATGCCTGTCTTCCGGGGCAATGGGAATTTGCCAGTACCCCGCGTTACAGTCCAGGGTAGAGAACACGTTCGCCTCCCCCAGAGAGTTCAGACAGTCGTCCATCCTAGGTAGGGGATAACTGTCCTTCACCGTGCTCTCGTTGAGCTTACGGTAGTCGATACAGAACCGGGGGGTCCCATCAACTTTGGGGACGATAACCACCGGACTCGCCCACTCGGCGTTGCTGGCCTCGATCACATCGAGGGCCTCCATGCGAGCAACTTGCTCCTTAACGAGGGCTCTTGAACGGGGTCCTCCCCTATACGGTTGTTGGCGTATAGGGGGTGCACCGGGCTTCAACTCGATCCGGTGTTGGGTGGCTCTCATGAGTCCCAATTGGCCATCCCACAACTTGTGATATTGGTCCAAGAGGCGTTCAACTTGAACCCTCAACCTGGGTGGGACACTCTCCACGTTCACATGGGGCCGAGGAGAGGCGGCCGACTTGGCTTGATGTTTCTCCTTTCCGGACTTCGGGTCGCTACTTGCGCCCGCGTTGAGGGTGACCGCTACTACCAGTCCCTCATGTTGGTCGATATAGCCGAACTTGGCTCCCGACTTGAAGTACTTGGGCGACGAGCTCAGGTTCATCACCTGGATCTTCCACGGGACTCCGGCTTTGGAGTCCATCGTGCCAAGGGCAACATGCACTTGGTGCTTGCGAGCAAGACGGGGGTAAGGGTGCACCAACCCGTTCCCCGTATAATCAGTTACAACATCAACGTGCGCCACCGAGTTGGGGGGCAACGTGACTTTACGGGCTAAACGCAGGGTAGAAGTAAACCCTTCTCTCACAGAGCAAACAGGCTTCGACTGTGAGACTGTCACAGGAGCCACAGACTTTCCCTTACCAAGGATGGGGATGGTCTCCCCATTCATCAACTTGACCCAATACTCAGGGCCACAAATCAAAGGCACTTGTGTAACAACATAAGGGGTACCCAGAAGCAGGGGTACCGATATATTCTCAACTACTTCATAGGTCACGTCGACCTCATGGGTTTCCAACCTAGTTGGTAGGGTCACGGCACCAACGATGGGAAGTACCCCACCATTGATATCGATCAGATGGTCAGCTTTAGACTTCCAGCGTTGGAGCTTCATCTCCTTTGGTAATAGCGACTTGCGTATCAAGGAGGCTCATGACCCGGTATCAAGTACGATACGGGCACAACAGGCGCGGCCGGGGGCAAGTTGCAACCGTCCAGCCACCTGGAAGTTCTCACCCGTCAGCACCGCGATGACCCGACGTGGGTTTACGTTCTTGGGGAGTCCTACCCGAGGTGGGCGGACTCCCTTAGGTCGCCGCAGTATCCGGCACGGTTGGTTCGTCCTCTTGGCCCACTTGGCCGAGGCTGCCGTTGTGAGCTTCGGACGACCAGCTCCAACGGTCATTCGTTTCCCGCCGACTTGGCGTCCGAATCTGAGGACGAAGGGGAAGACGACGAGTCCGAGGACGACGTGTCCGCCCCCTATGTCGAGGGTGTGGCGCCCGCCACCACCGGTCGAGACCCACCCTCGCGGCGTGAACGTACTTCGTTCGTAACCGACTTCTTACTCGCATTCCTAACAAGTTGTTGGATGCGTTTACTCAACTTGGGGCAATCATAAGCCCAGTGTCCATCGGAGTTGCAGTTCCAACACCGATTGTCAGTTCCCGGAGGGGTCTTCCCAACTGGGGAAGACGAAGAGATACCCTGGGAAGTTCCCACGGCAGCTACCACCCTCTCCTTGCGGATTCGGCGTGGCTCTCTCAACTCTCTGGCCTGGCGCGCCTCCTCCCGTTCCTTGGCCAACTCGGCCTGACGCTCCTGGCGTTGTTCCTCCCGCAACTTGCGGTAGGCCTCGCCTCTGCGGTAGGCGAACCTAGCCAACTCGGCCAGGGTCGCCCGGGCAGTGTTATGCTCCCGGGTCTCCATCCGGACTGACCAATGGAGTCCCTCCACAAACCGACTCTTCACCACAGCTTGTGGATGAAGGAACCCACAAAGATTGTTGAGCTTACGAACTCGCTCCGCAAAGGACAACTCGTCCTCAGCCTCTTCCTGGTGAGCTTGGGTAAACTCCTCGACTTGAGAAGCCAACGCCGCTTCATCAACCATGGCCCTCAACAACCAGTTGACGAGCTCCAAATAGGACGTCACCTCACCAGCGCCTCCACTTGAGGAGCTGGGCATGACGGACATAAGTTCTGTCCGCAGGTCGCCCTTCGTAAACTCCTGTAGCATGTAAAAAGCCATGCCTTCACTTGTGGCATTGTCGTCACAGGCTTTTGTGAAACGACGTAGGAGCTCAAAGACACGGAGGGGAGGAGTTCCATCCCACTCCGCTTTGTGCCCAAAAGAGTGAAGTGCATTCTTCTTGGCACGGCCCATGGCTCGGGCCTGGTCAGGAACATACGCCACCGACTTGTTGTGGAGGGCGTAGGTCTCACAATCTAAGATCCTCTGGTAGACCGGGTTGGCTACCTGGATCTTGGGCGGCACCTCACGTTGAGGGAACAGCCGCTGTGGCACTGGGGTGAGTTCACCCTCCGTGCCTGTAGTCCGGCGCGGCGCGCTTGGTGTAGCCGCCGGCGTTTTCGGGGGGAAATCCCCCATGAAGGGCGTACGCCCAACCGAGTATGGTGTGGCTCCCTCGTTGGGAGTCACAGGTGTCGCCCCCAGTTCGGGGCGACCAGAGATAGGCGTAAGGGGGGATTCCCCCTGCGCCTGCGGGCTCGAAAGCCCCAATCCGGTCTGGACATTAAGGCCATCTGGCAAACTCGCCACAATCTGATTCAGAATAGTATTCGTCATCGTGACCACCAGGTCCGGCAAAGTCTGCCGCAACTTATTGGTCGCCTCCCGTCGGACAGTTTCCGCGAGGAGTGGATTGACGACTCCAGTTGAGTCTCGGTCCGCCTCCGGGAGTCCACCTGAGGGGTAACCACGTTCCTCAGGGATCTCAACCGGGGGCATGGGCGCGAGCCCATCGCCGACCAACGGAGGTCCGCCGTCCTCCGAAAGCCTAGTTGGCGACAACTCCAAGCCAAAGTTGGCTCCAACCCGAGTGGAACCCGCGGGGACAGTCCTCTCACCTTGGGACGTTCCCGTTGAGTATACCACACGGTGGCCAGACTTCGGCCAACCCACATCAGAAGTGTCACCCGAGTGAACTCCCGACTGAGTCGGGGTTGTAGCATCCCTGGCCCCGACTTGGCGCCGACCCGGGACTACAACCAGAGGGCACCAGGTGCCAGAACACGCCCGCCGTGTGGCGATGGTTGGCGGCCGTGGCCCGTGCCCGGCACTGGGATGCGGTGGACTACGCTATCCACACGCGAGAGAGGGATTTCTGATGTGTTTTTGCATATTTGTGAGGGACTTGATTTGAGAGAATTTGAGTGTGAGATTAGTGAGTGGGAATAGAATTAGTAGTGATAGTGGCCCCCGACCTGACGAGGTTAGACTCGGGTCGGGGCCACTCGGGGTTATGGGGGGGCTACCGGGCCAACGTGCCGGGGTTCCCCCAGATGCACGTTAAGAGGGACAGCGAGGCGCCCTCGGCCCGCGCCCTCAGGGAAAAAGACAACTGCGCGTTTGCTTTCCTCTTCCCCGTGTGCACTACCGTGCGTATCTGTTTGCCCTGCAAGCAGGCACGTGAGGCAACAGGCATACCATTCTCGTAGTTCCCCTTTCTGCGTTACCTGTCCCTTTCCCCCGAGGGATATTGACACGTGTCTGAGAGGATCGAGTTTTATACCACATATTTGGTGGAGCAGCAGGGGATGATTGGAGTGTTTGAGAAGAGACATTTGGGAGCAGCGGTTGCGTTGTTCCTATTCTGTCTTTTTCTGTGGTTTGGGAATTATTTGCACCCGTTCACGGGAACCCCATTCCTGGCTCTCCAACCCCTCTCTTGTGGTCTTGCGATCTTTGGACACGCAGGTAACTGGACTGTGGCTGTCAAGAGACCAACATGGCTACCCTCCCTGGCACGACGGTGCCCGAAGGGGTAGACCCCGCGTCCCTTGACGCATCCCTGGTCACCGCGGGGGACGGTGCCCAACCCGGCGTTCTCCCTACGGGTGAAGCAGACCTGGGCGTGACATACGGTAGTGGACTGGAGTCTACAGGCGGCCAAGTACCGCCTGCTCCCGTTCCTCCGGCTGTTCCTCCTGTGGGAGCCACCCCGGGGTCAACGGCGTTTGAGTCCGCTCGCAGCAGACGTCTCCCTCCTGTCGGTTCTACTCTTCAACCTCCAGGGATAGCCCCTGGTGTGTTTACTCCTGGACCCACACATGGCAGCTGGGTGTATACACCTCTTCCTGTGGGCACTAGCAGTGCCAGAGGCACCGCTATGACTGGTTCTACGGGTCTTCCTGAGACTTCGACTCCTGGGACCGGCCAAGCTTTTCCTCCCCTTGCGTCCTATGGGGCGGGGAGCTCCAAGACCGGTGACCGGAGCAGCCGTAGGCGTCGGCGTCGTCGCCGCCGCTCTAGCACCAGCGAGACCAGTTCCTCCAGCTCTGAGGAGGGATATGACTGGGATGCATCTCCCGGTCCTACCCGGCGCAGGCTAGTCGAGTTCGACTTCCCTGCCCACCAAGTGGGAGATGCCACCCTGAACAAGGTCACGTATTGGGGTAACTACCGGCTGGAGAACCAAGACCAAGGTTACACCCGGAAAATGGCCAAGAAGATGGCATCCCTGAACCGGCGAATGCAGCCGAGCTTTGGGGGACATCCTAAGTTTTCCGGGAAGAGACCGGCGCTTATCTTTGCCTTCCTGCGCCGGTTTGTCAAGGCATGCAATGACAACGATGTGTCCGAGGGCAAGGCTCTCTATCTCCTGGTTAACTTCATGACCGGAGAAGCGGAACAGCGGTTCGCACAGGTTCTACCAGACTCTGCCGGGCACATTGTTGGACGTACCGTCGCGAGTTATCCGGAGGCGGTCAACTGGCTCCTGTCCAACTACGCAGACGCGGACTCCCTGCGTAAGGCAGTCGGTAGGCTGAACCGGGCAACCATGGAGAGACAAGAGACTCCAGAGGCGTTCGCCCGTCGTGTCCGGGAGATGAGCGATGCTTGTGGCAACGTTTACCCTGAGGACAGGCTCAAGATGATCTTCTCGGAGGGGCTTCCTGAATATCTTCAAGTGGATGCGGAGAACTACAACCAGGAACATCAAGAACATACCTTCCAGCAGTTGATGGCCTACACCCAGGGCAAGCACCGGCAAGCCAAGGCCCTCCAGGCTCCTATGGTATCAACTCCCAAGCCGTTGTCGCGAGTTCGTCCCGGACCCGACAAGTATAAGGGAGGTGATAACCCTGTACCGGTACTCGCAGTTGGCGAGGCCTCACCCATGGAGTCAAGGGACAAGTGGGGCGGCTTCGTTTCTAAGGAGCAACCTTCCCTGGTCGCCCCCAAGCAGATCAGGAACCAGCGGTTCCGGTCTTGCTGGCTGTGCCAGAAGGAGGATCATATGTCCTACCAGTGCCCGACCATTCCCGAGGATCTCCAGGAGAAACTCAAGCGTCAAGGACTGGTGTTTGCAAAGGCGGTCAACTGGGCTGACCGGCGGGCACCCTCCAAGATGGACAAGGCACAGGTACATGCCATCCGAGTGGCAACCTTACAGAGCATCACGGAGGCTCTGGCAAGGGAAGCTCCTACGGACTTTGACCTGGAGACCGAAACCTCTAAGGACTCCTCGGAGCCGGGAAACGAGTAGGGCAGGCGCTCTCCCCAAGTGTCTTCCCGAATCTCCAACGGCAGGGTACTTCTACCTGTTCTCCCCTTGCGTGCCGGGAGAAAGGACGGCAGTTACCTGCTCAACCGGTAGCCGCCTGGACACCCTGTTTGTTCAAGGGGACCTTGCTCGTCCTGCGTAAGGAAAACCTCAAGATTAATGCTCGTATGCGTGTGGGGGATAGCCTCCCCCAAGCTGTTACGCCGGTGGTCGACACGGGAGCCGGACCAAGCGTCATCACTGAGAACCTGTTACCTCCGGGCTGGCGTCGACATGCCTGGAGAGCGCCTACCAAGACCCGGATTGTAGACGCATCAGGTCAAACCCTACGACCGCTTGGCCGTCTTCCCGTCGCCATCTATGTCAACAATGAACCAATGCTTTTTCCCTTTCTAGTAGTCAAGACCTTATCAGTCCCCCTCATCCTAGGCTGGGACTTCCAGAAGCAGCATGTCAAGAGCATCCTACCCGGAGAAGGAAAGGTGCAGTTCAACCATGGGTTTGTGTCACCAGTGCTGGAGCACCTGGACACCAAGGTTCGTGTGGCCAAGAACCAGAAGGAACGCATCCCACCCTCTACCTTGACCCTCATCAAACCGGTGCTCCTACCTCCTCGCTCGGAGACCAAGGTTCAAGTCACGACCCGGACTGCAGGTCAATGCCTGATCTACGGACGCAAGGAATTTCTGGCGAAACACCGATTATACCTAGCCCACGGACACCACAAGAAGGTGGAGAGGCACACCCCGTTCTCGGTGCTGATCGTCAACGTGAGCCGGAAGCCAATAACCCTCGCCAAGGGCACTCGAGTTGGTACAGCAGAGCCTTACCGGGGGTCCGCCCGCGCTATGAGCAAGGAAGACCTCTTCAACCTGCAACAAGAGCTGGCATCCAACTTGACGGCCTTAGACGTATCTCCGGAACAAGAGCAGGCTGGCCGTACTACTCCGAAGCCGGAACAAGCACCGCCCGGGATGCCGAAGGTCAACCAAGAAAACGTCCCTCCCGACTTGAAGGAGGCACTGGAGAAGCTTCTCCAGGAATATCGGCACCTGTGGTCTGGAGAGCTGGGCAAGATGGACGCCACCCTACACCGGATTCAACTCAAGCCAGATGCCAAACCAGTGCACATGCACCCATACCGGGCTGGACCTCATCGCCGGGATGAGATTGAGAAGCAGGTTAACAAGATGCTCAAGATGGATGTTATCGAGCCGTCTGATGGCGAGTGGGCTTTCCCGGTGGTAGTCGTCCCGAAACCTGGCGGTCACTTCCGTTTCTGCGTTGACTACAGACGCCTGAACGAGATGACAGTCAAGGATGTATACCCGATACCCCGGATGGATGATTGCCTCGACTTTCTTGGTGATGCCACCCTCTTCTCGACGCTGGATTGTAATGCCGGTTACTGGCAGATCCCTCTGGCTGACGAGGACAAGGACAAGACTACCTTCACGTGCCACATGGGACTGTTCCGGTGCAAGCGTCTCCCTTTTGGTCTCACTAATGCTCCGGCAACCTTCCAGAGAGCCATCGACATCATCCTGTCGGGGCTAAGGTGGAGAACATGTTTGGTCTACCTGGACGACATCATCGTTTTCTCCAAGACCCCAGCGGAACACCTGGAGCACCTTCGAGAGGTCCTGGCCCTCCTGTCCAAGGCTGGAGTTACCCTCAAGGCCGAGAAGTGCCACCTGTTTGAGACTGAGGTGGAGTACCTGGGGCACGTGCTGAGTCCGGGGGAGCTCCGAGTCAATGAGAAGAACATCAAGGCCCTCCGGCATGCACGGCAACCTAAAACCCAGACGGAACTCAAGAGCTTCCTGGGTATGTGCAACGTCTACCGCCGGTTCGTACGGGACTACGCTCTGATTGCCCGGCCCTTGACCAAGCTTACTAGCAAGAAGCTTCCAGCACAACTCCCGGTGTTCGACGAGAAGCAGACAGCAGCCTTCGAAGAGCTCAAGAAGCGCCTGACCACCACTCCAGTACTGGCGTTACCCAAGCGGGAGGGTCAGTTTGTTCTGGAGACTGACGCCTGTGGCGTCCAGGTGGGGTGCTCACTACTCCAGCAACAACCTGATGGGCACTTCCTCCCGATAGGCTACTACAGTCGCGTCTTGACTCCAGCCGAGAAGAACTATTCCACGACCGAGCGCGAGTGCTTGGCGGTCGTCTGGGCTTGCTTCCTGTTACGTCCATATCTTGAAGGACAAGAGTTCCTCATCCGGACGGACCACGCCAGTCTAAGGTGGCTGCTATGCATGGACAGCAGTCAAGGAAGGGTCGCCCGGTGGCGCCTACGCCTTTCGGAGTTCAAGTACAAGGTGTGCACCAGAGCAGGGAGGGAGCACCACTGCGCCGACACCATGTCCAGGCTGGAGACTCCTGCAGCCGATACCGGTCCTATCCCGGAGGAAATACCTTGCTTCATCCTCCCGAATGTCGGACGTGGCTGGCACGCTCCCCTGTACGAGACACCTGACGCTCATCAACCGGTAACCATTCACCGGATGCTGGAGGCACAATTGACGGACCCTCAATGCTTGGAGCTTCGCCACCAAATGGACCTGAACCGGAACAGTCGCTTCTCCGAGTCTACAGACGGACTCCTGGTACGGGTGTCACCCTTCGATGGGGCAACTCAAGTCTACGTACCCCGGAGCCTACGGACTGACATCCTACGCCTGGAGCACTCGTCTCCCCAGGCCGGACATCCTGGTATCAATCGGATGTATGCTTCCATGAGACGACATTATTACTGGGAAACCATGGCCAGTGACGTCCATAAGTGCCTGGAGGCTTGTATTTCTTGTGCAAGGAACCGGTTGTCCCAGAGGAAGAAGACTTCTAAGCTACGCCTATTCCCTGCGGCGGAGCCCTTTGCAAGCTTAAGCATGGACATCCTGGGGCCCCTACCTGAGACCTCCAGTGGCAACATATACCTGCTCATCATTTGTGACCGGTTCTCCAAGTTCACTCGAGCAATCCCGTTGAGAACCATCACGGCTCTGGATGTCACGTCGGCCTTCTGCGAGTACTGGATAGCTGCCTACGGCCCTCCAGACTCCGTCTTAACCGACAACGGTCCCCAGTTTGCATCCCTGTTCTTCCAAGGAGTCTGTGACCTGATGGGCATCAAGAACTTGTACACCACGACGTACCACCCTCAAACGAACGGCCAGGTGGAACGATTCAACCGGACCCTAGTGGACATGCTACGGCACTACGTGGAGGAGCACCAAGAAGACTGGGACGAGCTCCTGGCTGTCCTCACTCTAGCCTATAACTCCCGAGTTCACCGGACAACGGGAGTCGCTCCACTCGACTTTGTCACCCCAAGGCGGCTGACCAACTTCTCCCTGGAAAGAATACCGGATGGTCTCCAGCCTGCACTGAAGTCAGGTCCCAAGGCAAAGGATGAGTTCCTGGAACAACTAAAGCTCCTGCTCCCAAGAGTCAAGGAGTCAATCTCAAAGACCCAGGAGCGATACAAGCGGGACTATGACAAGGGTGTCCGGGAAAAGAACAAGGAACTGGGTGGTGGCGACTGGGTTTTTGTGGACAACCATAGCAAGACCCGGGGGAAGCTGGACTCTAAGACGGATGGACCTTATGAGATTCTCAATACGGATGGCTGGACCTTCCTTCTAGACGTGGATGGCTCTCCGTACCGGGTGAGCAGCGACCATGTCACCCGAGCTCCACCGCCAAGCCAACGGGACTTGACCCGGCGTAAGCGGACTGCGATACCCTTGCTATCCCAAGAAGAAGGTCGGGAATTTGTCTACGTCAAGTTTGTCGACCATGCCTGGAGAGATGGACGCCTGTACCTGCGAGTACGCTGGTTCGGTTTCAACCCGGCAGATGATACCTGGGAACCCTCAAACCGGCTACCCATCGCGGACGTCTGTGCCTACACGCGACGGAACGGGATTGAGGGCACTCCCGTGGCCAGAGCCGGCAAGATTCTGGAGTCGGACACGGAGGAGGACCAAGAGGACGGGGCCAACCAAGACCCTCGGGACGAGACGAGCTCACCCGCAACGGATGCGGAACAAGAGGATTGAGAAGAAGGGAACGGGTATATCAAGGATAACACGCAACGCAAGCATGGAACAATCAAGGAAAACAAGCACCCGCTCGAGCAACCCTTCTCTCCGCCTCTTCCCTCCTCGCTTCTCCCAAGACCCTCACCCTCCCTGCCTCCAACTACTACTCTCGGCGCGGACGCTGAGCCGCGGGAGTGTCCTCCGGCGCTATCTCCGCGGTACGACGGGAACCGGAGGAAGACGGGATGACGTAGTGCGGTGGACGCGGCGCATCCCGGTATGACGCCATCGGAGTAGTACCAGTAGTTGCCGGTGGCTCCCGCTCATCCAGATATGTCCGTCGGCGCCGCTGGAAGCCCGTGAAGGTCTCTGACCACTGCTGGGCCAGGCCATGCCGCGTCAAAGTCGCCAGAAGTTCGCCAACCACCGGGTTGTTCGACATCTGGCCGCTGTCCGCGCAAGCAAACACCCGGTCGACCACGTCGTTCAAGACACTGGCGTAAGTGCCCAGCACCAGGGAGGACCCGACGCCTTCAACCTGCACCGGAAGACGACCCAGCTGGTCTTCAATCATGCCGACGTCGTACTGGTCGCATGTTGGACCACCTTGGTTCAGGTACCAGTCAGGCACCCGGAAGCGGGTGAGGCGCAGAGTCGGCGCCGGAATCTCGAACCGGCCCGAGGATGACACTACCGGACGGTCCACAACGGCCCCCGAGACCGGAGTACCCAACTCCAGCGGAGGCACAGCGCCGCCGGCGTTGGAAGAAGGCGTCCGGGGTAGAGCGGCCGGAGTAATCGGCGACCGCACGGCCACTCCCAGACTCGCCGCAGACAAGCGCGGTGCCGGAGGAGCTTGAAGTACTGGCACAGCCGGAACAGGGCGCGGACGTGCCGGTGACGGTTCAGGCGAGGCGACCGGGGCGACAGGGGCAACCGGAGGAAGCGGAGCCGCCGCAGACGCCCGACCGACCGCCGCGGCCCATCCCGACTCCTGCACCGGCGGTCCAACTGGCAGAAGATCAAGGGCGGCCGGAGCAGGAAAGCTACCTAGCTGCGGCCACGCCGGAAGCGGCGTCGCCAGCTGCACCTTAGCCGGAGAAGACTGGTAGACCACCTGCGCCCAACCGTAGCCATCCCGACGCGGGCGGTTCTGGTCGGCAATCGCGTTCAAGAAGTTCCGGTCATGCACCGGCACCAGACGCCGGAAGTCGATCATCGCCTGGAAGAGCTCCTTGTACTCCTCGTCCTGGCTGCACAGGAAGTCGACGGTCAACTTGTCGACAATCCAGACCATCAGGAGGTCAGGGAGAAACCAAAGCCGGTTGGACACCAAGACCTCATGAAGCCAGTGGTTGGCCGCCAAGACTGTCATCTCGGACGTGTACATCATGTACGGGATTGAATGGAAGAAGCCCTTGATCGACGCCTGAGTCAAGGCGTCCAAGAAGTACCAGGTGCAAGGGATGCTGGAAGGAGCAAACCCGACCGGGATCTCGACTTCCTGCTGCTGCGGGATGACCTTGGGGTAGTATGCCGCCCGGTTAGCCTTGTCCAGCTTCCAGAACTCCTGGTGGTTGCAGCTTACAAGGAAGTCACGCTGACGCCCGCGTCGCTCACCCTGCTCCCGTGCCGGCGACAACTTGGAGTATTTCCGGGTCAAGAAAGGCGGCTCCAGAGCGACCATGCTCGGACGGGGGTCGCAGTTCAAGCTTCCCGACCCCTTGAGCGCCTCGTCCCAGACCTTGAGCGCCCGGTGGACGTACCCTTCCTCCTCCGGCCACCGGAGAACGGACGCGGACACGCGACGCTCGGTCAAGGGTAGATCCAGTACCAGCGCGAAGGGGAGATCCTCCAGACGAGCAGCCCAAGAGGAACCCGAGAAGCTCTGGGAGCGGTCTTGTGCCAGGCGCATCTGGTCCGCCGTATGAAGACGTGCCTTGTCCATCTCGGTCAAGACCCCGCGCTGGAGTTCCTTGCGCCAGAGGTCCATGCAATCCTGCTGGCACTGGGCCGCGCCGGCGTTGCCAACCACCGTGGAGTAACGCCGGGCCGCCAGAGGGTCCTGCCCAAGGAGCATCTCCGGGAGACCCTCCGGGGGGGCCTCGACCGGGTGCATCGCGGAAGCCGGGGGAACTCGATCCGTCCCCGCCGTGGCGACCGGCGCCGGCACCGACATCCGAGGAACCGGAGGCAGGAGAGGGGCACGACGACCCGAGTTCTCCTCCGCAACACTCGCCGCCGGAACCACGGGCCCAGCTTGGATCTCGGAACTGGACATACCGTCCAGACTCCGGGGAACGAGAGGGCCAAGGTGAAGGAGCGGAGGGGGGGGGGGGCAGAATCGGGGCAGGTGATCGTGACCGGGGTGAAGACGCTCGACCTCGGCACCGGTGTGGACGTGCTCGAGGCTGTGCACGGTGGCACCTGGTTCGGCCCGAGGACGTGCCGGACTAGGGAGGGAGCTATGTAGCATCCCTGGCCCCGACTTGGCGCCGACCCGGGACTACAACCAGAGGGCACCAGGTGCCAGAACACGCCCGCCGTGTGGCGATGGTTGGCGGCCGTGGCCCGTGCCCGGCACTGGGATGCGGTGGACTACGCTATCCACACGCGAGAGAGGGATTTCTGATGTGTTTTTGCATATTTGTGAGGGACTTGATTTGAGAGAATTTGAGTGTGAGATTAGTGAGTGGGAATAGAATTAGTAGTGATAGTGGCCCCCGACCTGACGAGGTTAGACTCGGGTCGGGGCCACTCGGGGTTATGGGGGGGCTACCGGGCCAACGTGCCGGGGTTCCCCCAGATGCACGTTAAGAGGGACAGCGAGGCGCCCTCGGCCCGCGCCCTCAGGGAAAAAGACAACTGCGCGTTTGCTTTCCTCTTCCCCGTGTGCACTACCGTGCGTATCTGTTTGCCCTGCAAGCAGGCACGTGAGGCAACAGGCATACCATTCTCGTAGTTCCCCTTTCTGCGTTACCTGTCCCTTTCCCCCGAGGGATATTGACACGTGTCTGAGAGGATCGAGTTTTATACCACAGGGGTGGCCTGTTGCCCGCCCGCACTTCCAGTCCTGCTGGCTTGAAGGACCTCTAGTCCCTCTGCGACCCCAGGTAAACCCACCTCTGTCTCACCAGTATTCAAAGGCACTGAAGTACGTGCGTCACCCGTGTACTCCCCGGACGACGGGGGGTCCGAACTAGCCATGTTGGCTGACGATCCGTATGACACGGTCCAAGTCCACCGTTCCTCTCAGACAGAGGGCCCCCTACACCCGGGTGCACCCGGAGGTAAAGTTTACCTCTGTCCCCTGCTGCTCCACCAAATGTGGCAAAAACCACTTGCACACACGACACCCAAGTTGGGGCGGTGTACAAGGGCTGCCTCCCGTGTCGGGGGAACCGGAAGAAGTGCAAGTCGCACACACTCTGTCCCTGTTGTGGGGCAAACCCCTCACTGACAAACAAGAGGATGGTGTGTGGTCCAACAGTTTCTTGGTCGGGACGGGGACGCAGGGCCAAGCCCCGCTGTCCCTCCCCTTATCCCCCCAGGGCCCCTCAGAATCTCGCCACTCGGAATCTCCCACCCCAGCACCTGCCCACCGGGCCACACGAAAATTCAAGACGATAAAATGCAGAAAACCCTCAAATCCAAGTTGGATTTACTACTAAGCTAACTATCCCAAACTTAGGGAATACGGACCCAAATGCAGGGGGAGGAACGGATCAGGCTAGTGGCCTGCCGCCTCTTGCATGGCACGTGTTGCCTCCGTACCTGGGGGTCAATACTGCCACAGCCATCACCGCCCCAGGCTGCTGTCGCCCGCCTCCCGCGGGGCTTGCCCCGGTGTACGGCTCCCGAGGGGGGTATCCCCCGCTTGCTGCCTTACGCTGGGCTGCCACCCGTCGAGCTTCCTTCGGGATGAGGGGGCATGACGACACGCATTGCTGGGGATCTCTGCACAGCGTGCATCCGGCTGGCTCGCCTGGACCGGGCGGGCGAGTCGCAGCCGGCCCATAGCTTCGTGGCGTCTGCCCGGGTAACCGGGCGCCGGGTCCTTGGTATGCCTTCGGTCCCTGGGTCATCCGGAGCATGGACTTCCCCAAGCGATTGGCTCGACCTGCCACCTGCGGAGGTGGCCTCCGCTCGGGCGGCCCACATGGGCATGGGTTGGTGAGAATTCCCCGTTATGGGGGTGTAACCCGTCGTCCGTACGTACGGGACGCGGCGGCCATCCGCCTCCTTGACTTGGAACTGCGATCCCGCAGGGGCAATGTACGCCACTGTACCATGGTCTTCCATGACCGGCAAAGCCGGCAGCAACTGGTTACCCTGTTGGTCGATCATGCCCTGGTTCAGGTCTTGGTGGGGGTACCCCGTCGCCACGAGGACCGGAGCAGTCTTACTCTCCTCCTTCTCCCGCCTTGGCATCAAGGCGTTCTTATTCTTGGCTCCATCCCCCTTGGATTTGGGAGTCAGGGCAGACTCCGGGTGTAGCACCCGGTACGCATCCTCCAGCGACTTGCACAAGTGCATCAGACGGCTGAAGTGGATGCGGGCCGTGTTGGCGCTGTGGCAAAAACCACTCGCACACACGGTACCCAAGTTGGAGCTGTGCGCAAGGGCTGCCTCTCGTGTCGGGGAAACCGGAAGAAGTGCAAGTCGCACACACTCTGTCCCTGTTGTGGGGCAAACCCCCCACGACAAAACAAGAAGATGGTGCGTGAACCAACAGTTTCTTCGTCGGGACGGGGAAGCGAGGCAAAGCCCCGCTGTCCCTCCCCTTATCCCCCCAGGGTCCCCTCAGAATCTCGCCACTCGGAATCTCCCACCCCGGCACCTGCCCACCGGGCCACACGAAAATTCAAGACGATAAAATGCAGAAAACCCTCAAATCCACGTTCGATTTACTACTAAGCTAACTATCCCAAACTTAGGGAATATGGACCCAAATGCATGGGGAGAAACGGGTCAGGCTAGCTGCCTGCCGCCCCTTGCATGGCACGTGGCGCCCCCCTACATGGGGTCAATACTGCCACAGGCCCCAAGTTCGATTATCCGCACGTAGTTCGGTACATCTGCGAACAGGATGGCTCGAAGCTCTCTTTCTCTCAGGAGTTTGCCTAGCTCGTAATCAAGCTCTAGAATTCGGCGACCGAATACCTCCTCATCCTCCCAGGGCTGGGCGGTAGCTGTGCGGAGGGCCCGGTACAGATCCTCGCACTTGTCCTCACTGAGGTAGCTGCTCAGCAGCTCCTTGAGGATCCCACGGTAATACATGGGGGTGGCAACCACCCTCATCCCCGGCATCGGGGACGCCTGCCGAAGGATACCCCTCACCCCTTTGTGCACGAAGAGCGAAAGTATCTCCAGAGCAAGTCCCTCGTTGACTAGGGCCTTGTCTGCGGCCGCCTTGAATTTAGTCAAGAACCCAATGACCGCCAATGGACGTCCATTGGGCCCTCCGAACATCAGAACTTCCTTTATCAAGGTCTGCATGGATTGGATAGCCCGATGCGAGGTGATGCGCATCGCTTCGGACACTCGGCCCGACCTGTGTTCCAGTCGGTAGCGGTCGGAGGTAAGCACCGACAGGAAGACCTCAATCACGATCTCCGGATGCGCTTCTTGAGTGTCCAGGCGCTGCGCTAGTCGCCGGGTAAACTCCGACGACTGCGTGGGTTGCATGATGCTCGCAGTAGCCTGCGTAATCATGCCTTGAATGAGTGCCGCCGGTAGCTGTACCGGATCCATTTCCGATACCGGATCCTCGCTCTCGTCTTGAGTGTGGTACGTGGGGTCTTCCTCATCATATGCCGCCGGCTCCGGCATAGCAGACATGCCTGCCGTACTCAGCCCACGGGGGGCCGCCTGGCTACGCTCCAGCTCCGCCGACGAGTCGGATTCGAACCTTCCCGTATCCGGGGCCAGTACCAAATGGTCCGTACCGAGGTTACCCTTGGTATCCTCCGCGCCGCTCCTGACTCAGCCGAACTGTACCAGGGTAGGGATGATACGACGGGGAACTGTCGCGTGGCTGGCTGACATCAGCACCGCGATAGCATCCTCCGTCCGCTTTTGACGAGCATCTAACCCGGAGAACCGGGCTTCAATGTGTGCCAGCGAGGCTACCAGTGAGTGCTCTGGTGACTGCGCCGGAGGAGACATCTCCGCCGACGAGTGGGGTGACGGGTCCCCGTTACCCCCCGTGCGTGCCGTCATGAACGTATATCCGGCTCCGCTCGGACGAAGAGTCACCTCGTTGTCACTCAGGGTCCCGGAGGCAGGGCCCTCCAGTACTCCAGGGATCGGGGTCGACCCCGATCCGTCCTCAAATGCTCCACCAGTCCCAGGTGTCTTCATTGTGGCAGTCAATTAATCAATACCACAGTCAGCCAACAAAACACGGCAATACGTATCGATGCTAAAGTAGCTAACTCTCCGGAATTAGTAACACCACCAAAGGACAATAGATAAAGAAGAGGAGACGGGTCACTATCCGTGTGCCAGGGCCGGAGACGGCGCAGAGTCCATACGATTCTTAACAGACAAACCCCGGACTCGGGCCACCAAGTCGGGGACCGACAACGGGGGCGCCCCCACCATCACCACCACGCCGCCACCCAACGGGGTTACCCGGGCCGGACCAGGAAGCACCGCCGGCACCGGCGGGAGCCCGACGGGCGCTTGTATCGGAACCGCCAGGCGGGGCCGAGGAGGAAGAAGAAGGGCGGGCCCCCGCCCGGAGTAACTCCCCCCGTCTACCGCCATGGGGGACGGCGCGTCTTGACCTCCCGCCGCACGCGGCACCACGGGTAACACTTGGGCCGCCGGAAACACCTCCGCGGCGGAGAACTGGCTACTGGCCCCCGCCGTGTAGCCCCGGAGCTAACGGGAACGTCCGCCACGACAGTCGCCTGGCCGCCGGCGAGCGGGGACCCGGACCACATTGAACTGCCATCACGGACGGGGAGTTGCCACCGCCGACGCCGGACGCCTCAACACCATTGCCCCCAGCTGGGCCACCTTGAGGGAGCCCTACGCGGGCACCGGCGCCCGCTCCCAGCCTGGCAGCCAGGGGAGGAGGAAGCGGCTCCACCACCCGAGGTTGACGTCCCCCTGACGGCGCCGTCGTGCCGCTGCACACGGACATCAGCCCACCCGACATACGACCCGTCAGGACACAAGACGTAGCCGCGCGGGACGAATTCCCGTCCGCCTCACCCTCGTCAGACGAACTGGCCAGGTAAGACGGCCCAGCCGTAAGAGACGGGACAGCCTCATCGCTCTCCATGTCCTCCTCAACCAGAAGGTCTTTCACGTCCCGAGATGCCTCGGGATCAGCCATGTTGCAGACCGAGGCAGCAGCGGTTCCCCTGGCAATTGGCCCGCGGCGGCAGCACAACGCGCAGCGGACACCCCGGGACGACCCGGAGAAGCGCAGGCACCCACGCTTTTGTACTCCAAACAGGCGCTTGAGATTACCCGATGGCGGGTAGCAGCAGGGCCACCCCCGCGTCACACACGGAAACGAGTGCGCTTCACCCACGGACCTGAGCATATACCTCCCCCACACATGGGGTGAATCAGAAGAAGTACGCCCCTTCCGCCCGTCCCCGCCTTAAGCGGGTGTCAAGCAACCGCCCCATCAGGGCTCGAGAGGGGTGCGCCAACCATCAGACGCCTGGTCGCGGATCCGCTTGCACCACCTTTTGGGAATGGGCGTGCAACCCATCCCGCATCGGAAAAATTAACGGTCCAGAAAACGGATTGACCGCCAGCCACATGGGGGAGGCAAGCCCCCCCACTAGCCCCCAGAGGGGATGGCTGCGGTGAACGGGCACAAAGCCCCGCCCGACTGGTCAACGGTCGCGCGTTGTATTGCATTCGGAAATCCGAATGCATTTCGATCCGAGGACGGGCCGAATCTAAGGGGGGGATATGTCGCAATACGGATACCCGTATTGCGACCCTAATCTAGGGGGGCTACTTCTAACCCATAACTGTCAAGTTGGGAGTTCGCTATGGCTACCAAATGTGGAGTTCGACAACTCGTCGTCCGAAACCGAGGGTGAGCGACGCAGGTGGCGACAACGACGAAAAGTCTTGAAGCCGAACAGAGAAATTACCCGTCGGGGGAACTTCGTCTTGATGCCGTTGTGGATGTGCCTCATCGCATTCCCAACTCAAGCGTAGCGATGAATAACCGTGAAGCAGTCGACGTACATTGGCCAGTTGGGGTAGAGCCACAGGTTTCGGGCCTCCCGTGAGGTCACGTGGCCGACCTCCGGGGAAGAGCCCGCCGCCGCCCCAACGTCGTGCGGCGCAGGCATCCCATCCTCCGGGGCAGCCGCGGAGCTCCTACCGGAAGTTCTGGCAGGCGCTTCAACGCGAGGTGTATCTTCCATGCGCTCGTCCGAGGGGTCTGACTCCAAACCCGCAGCAGACATCGTCCTCTCCAATTCGGGGGGAGTCAAGGGAGATTGAGCCGCTCGTGTTCCGCCTCGAGTTGAGGAGGACCCTGACCGACGGTACTCGGGTGGCTTCCCCAGCGTGGGGTAGTCAAGGGAAGACGTGAAGGGTGAGAAATGGTGTGGAAGTTGGAGAAGGTTGGGTAAGGTTCGCGAAGGTGATAGAAAGCTGCCAAATGGGAGAAGCTTGAGAAGGGGGGCGGTCGACGTGATTGCCTCGACGTCAACGTGGAGTACCTGTCGACAGTAAGTTGAGTCGACAGCGAACGCAAGCCGCGTCCTTATACCCGCTCTCGAGGCCGACCGGGTCGGTCGGAACTGAGGAGAGGGGAGTGTGGCAATACTGGCTCCACGTAATGGGCTGGGCCCGCTATACGGGGACGAGAGACAGGTGGTCCTACCCGCTTCCCCCTTTGCATTTCAGTCTGAGTTTCCCTGAGTCAGGTGTACCTTGCTTAATAGTAAATCCAACTTTAGTTTGAGGGTTTTCTGCATTTTATCGTCTTGAATTTTCGTGTGACCCGGTGGGCAGGTGCTGGGGTGGGAGACTCTGATTGGCGAGATTCTGAGGGGTCCCTGGAGGGAAGAGGGTAGGGACAGCGGGGCTGGGCCTCGCTTCTGCGTCCCGACCATAGAACTGTTGGCCCACACACCACCTTATAGTTACGCTGAGGACGGTTTGATCCACAACAGTTGTCGCGTTAGTGCGACTTGCACGTCTTCCGGTCCCTCTGTCATAGGGAGGCAGCCCTTGCATGACGCCCCGACTTAGGTGCCGGTTGTGTAGTGGATTTTGCCACAGAGCCCGCAACAGCCGGAGGCCCGTTCGCAACAGCTCTTCGCAGATGATGCGCCGTGGGATTCGACGATTGTGTTGGCTGGTGGCTTGCGGCGGTGCCCCGCGGTGCATTTCGGCACCTGAGCATACGCAGCTTCGTCGCGTATGTCGACTCCTTGGGGCCCGCCGCGCTGCACTGCGGAGAGTGCCTTCGAGCATAGTTCGAGTCATTTGAGTTCTTTCAATACTATCCAGTTAGATCCTATTGAGTCCTCATTTAGAGTGTCGTTGCCGCTCGACGTCGGCAGCAGCATCTGTGAATGAATGTCCCTCGCCTCCTTGTGGGGCACCAAGAACACTCCCAGAGTACATATTGAACCCACCCGTCAGACACCAATGACCGTAAAATGGACATTCGCTGCTGCGGGTGACCCCCACGCCTGCGTCCCGCTCTTCATCGTCGCGCGCGCGGCGGGGCCAACTGCTCCACCTTGGCGTGTTGCGGGCGCCCCCTCCATGTCCACGCCTACCGCGCGGGCGGGGCCGTCACCAGGGACGACTGTCTACACCCCGTTAGAGTTGGGAAGCTGCAGGTGGTGAGGGTAGTGGTGGAGGTGGCGGCAGTGATGTGTGCGCCTTGGCCGCGAAAGAGGGCAGTGGTCGTTGTTGGTCAGTCAGCGCGACTAACTGCCCAGTTTCCAAGTCACCAACTAGTTTGTCACACAATTTACTTGTCTATTCTGGATAGTTAACTACTTCTTGTCCGTGGGAGCACGCCCGTATCCTTTCGCAGCTGTGAGCCCCGGGGATGCGCTGCGCGCGAACTGTGAAGTGCTTCTGCGACCGAGCCTGACTCACCGACAAGAGCGAAACCCAGCGGAGTCTTTGTAAAAACGATGTTGTGTAGGATGTGAGTATTCACGTATTTATCGAAGTCGCTTTTATTTGATAAATATAGCAAGAAGTTACAACAGTTTGAAAACTAAATTTAAACCCCGACCGCCCCCCCCTGCGCCTCGCCCCCCCCCCCCCCCTGTCACGTCAACCCTGCCTTGACTCCTCAAGTTTCCAGTGTCCAGGCCGCCGTCATCTCGGCTCGGTGGGGTGGGGTGGGTCGCGGCCGGGGGCCTTAGGGGCGGGGTGCGGTGTGGGTGGGTGGAATGGGGTGGGGAGGGTGTCCGCGGGTACTCAAGGCGGTCGGTGCTTCAAGGGACAGAAAAACAGGAGAATACATGGCGGGGCGGGGGAGGGCGGCGCGGCGCGAAGGGGAATACACACGGGAGAGATGAGAGGTCGCTCCGCAACCGCGGGTACCGGCTAGTCCCCCCTTATTGGCAGCGGGGGAACGAACAACGCGGAGGGCGTCGCTGCCTCCCGCCGCCTCCCCGCCCGCGGCGCTGTCATCGTCGCCGGCGTCGCAAACGCCGGCCGCCGACGGGTCGTCCCCCGCAGGCCAGTCGTTGCGAGCCGGCCAGTCGTTGCCCACTGGCCGGTCGTTGCTCGCCACTCGGTTGTGGCCTGCCTCTGGTCGATGGCGTACCTGTCAAGCGTCGGTGGCGGTGGTTCGCCGCAGCTGCGGCGGCCGGGCACCACCTCCACCCGCAGCGGCGCCCTCACCCAAAAGGGTGCTTGCGGCGCGGCGGCGGCGCCTCCCCCTGGCCGGCGGCTGCCGGAAGTGGCGGCGGCGGCCGCGGCGGCGACAGCGGCGGCGGCGACGGCGGCAGCCTCGGCGGCTACGCGTCCACCGCCTTTCACAGCTAGGACGGTGGCGTCGATGGCGATGGCGGCGCGTCGGCCGCGTCGGCCGCAACGGAGCGAGTGCGCGCGGCGATGCGGGCGATTGAGCGGCGGCGGATGGCCGAGGGGGAGGTGGACGAGGCGTACGCGTCGGTGCGTGAGGAGCGAGGGGGGTGGCGGTCGCCGGGAAAGGTGGTGGGGGGTCGTTGGGCGGCCAGTTCGGGCTCACGGTGGTCGGGCGGGGGGCACCGCGGTAGCGGTTGGTGCGGTGGGGCGGGCGGGCGCCAGCGCGCGCCAGCGCAGATGGCGGCGGGACGGCAGCAGCAACGACTGGGAGAAGGGCTACAGTCCCAGGAAGAAGGAGTAAAAAGAAAGGGAGTCTCCCTGGCGCTGCGCCCCCTGGCCAAGCAGCGGCCTCAATACAGACACAAAGAAAAGAAGCGATGCCTCCCTGTTGCCATCTGGCAGAGAAGCACACCCTCTAACGCGAGCCTGACGAGCGTGTTGCCGGCGTCACCTGCCCACCTGCGACGGCCAAGCTCCTGTTCCCCCTCGACGAGCCAGCACCCGGCCACTCTCGACAAGCCAGCCCCCGGCAATCACCATGCCACACCCACCGGGCCAACAGTGTCCGCGGTGCGGGTGAAAGCGGGCCAGGCGGCGCGGGTGGACACCTCAAGGTGGACGCGTCTGTTCATGGCTATAGACAGGGGCCACACAGGGGTGGTGGGTGGAAGTGCTGCTGGCGGCGAGTGCGGTGGGCGGCGCGGTCGCCCGGAGATTTGTCAGCCTCTGCCACCTGCCTGCCGCCGGTGCAAAGTGAATCACAGTGACCGCTGCCTCTGTCAGAGAGGTGCCCCGCTGGACGAGGGGGTGGGAGTGGTCTGGACCAGCGTCGACGGGCATGCACCAACATCACGCCGATGAATAAAAGTACGCCACCTTCGCGTCGACGAAGAGAGAGCCGCCACCGTCAAATCCTCTGGTTCTTCACTTCTCAGCCACTTCATCGGTGAACAGAGAAAGGTTGCTCACTGCCTCGCTCTTCAGGAACTCCGACGCGCAGAGCGTGTCGTGCAAGGGAGCGCCAAAAAGCCCAGGGAGATCTGCGCCGGTAAGCAACACGCATTGTTTCCCCATGTCGGAGCTTCGAAAGGACACCGACGAGTCCACCGTGGAGGAGAGCAGCTTGCCGGATCGTCGGTCGATCAGCACGAAGACGATGCGGTTCTTCCACTGCTTCCAGTTCTCCTCCCCGATGGCCGCCGTAAGGTTCTTGAGGCTCTTGCGCACATCCTCAGTTTGAGCTGGGACCTTCGAGTCCGCCCCGGTGTCCTTGATCTGATACAGGACCAGCACCGCCGAGCCCTCCTTTAGCGTCTTGTTGGAGCCAGGCACCTTGCTGTCCTGCACCACGCGGTAAAAGGCCGCCGCATCAGTCGCAACCCCGGGCTGCGCGTTTTCCGTGTAGAGCCGGTACATCGACTTGAAGAGTATACCCGGGGACCTTAACGCCGTCGCCAGCAGATCCTTCAAAACACGGGGGTGGACACCAAAAGAGCGCTCCTGGGCACCATCGACCATCACATTGTTGATCAAATGGCTGCTGCCGACGTACGCGTCCGGGGATCTGGAGCACAGCAGGGACTGCAGGGTCGTGCGTGAGTACAAAGCAGGAAAGCGAGACCTAGCGTGCGAGATCATCACCTCCCAGTTGACAAAGAAGGACTCAAGCCAGGTCCCCGTTGGTCGGTCACCGTCAAACTTGAGCAGGGTGAGCAGGGAGGCAAAAAACGGGTCAGAAAAGCCCGCCAGAAGGGTCCGTAGACCAAGAAGCGTCCATGGTAGCATCGCGGGGTAGCGATCCTCGAGGCTGATGATGCCAGACGCCGCAACGTCGTCCCAGGTATCATCAACGGTGCTACCCAATGTGTGCTCCAAAACCCGAGCCGACGACTCAACCTCGCGACCAAGAAGCACGTGAGCGAGTACCTCCCAGGCTCCCGCCATACCACCTGGGAAGCTGGACACCAGTGGCTGCACGCCGCTTGTTATCCCAGCGCTCACAACGGCAACGTCAATGGCCTTCTCAGCCTCAATGTCGCCCATGACGCCTCCGTTCTCGGACAGGATGCTCTTCATCTTGTTCATCGTCATGAGCTGGTCCGGGGAAGGATCTGAGCCGTCGTTGTCAGTGGGACCGTGCATGAGCCGTCGTTGTCAGTGGGACCGTGCATGTTGTCGATGAAGAGGTTGACAAAGCGGCTGTGTCCACCCAACAGGAGCGTGATGGCCCGCTCGAGTCCTGGACGCACAGTGTACGCCCCATCGACATCGGAGTGCTGCAGCATCTTCCCGATGGCGAAGTGCCCTTCCGGATCCTTGGTCAAAGGGGCAAGCCCATACTGTACAGCAGGCAAGTAGTCCATGGCGGGGAAGTAGCCGACTCGACACGCTTGCTCCATACTCCGCCCAGAAGACTTGGTCTCGGCAGTCATCAACGTCTTGTCCACGGACGCAAACAGCACCGCCCCGCCAGCTACCTGCATCCGCTGGCAGAACTGTGAGCGAATAAGAGCTGGCCAAGAGCCAAACTTCTTCTTGTCGTACTGCAATAGGGGCTTCTCAAACAGCTCACTCGACTTTGACAACTCGTCGACCAGCAGGAGGGGCACCGCCGTAGAGCGACCGCGGCGGAAGCGCAGGATTTTCCGGACGGCCACGCCAACGCCATACACCCGTTGCTTCCCGTCAAGTACATCTTCGTAGACGGCCTCCACAAAGTCAACCCAAGGGATGGACGGGTCAATCAGCTCCGCGTAGCACAGCCGCAAGTTGCCAAACAGCGAGCTGACGGCGCCAGACTCCGCTGCCCACGTAGTCTCGTCGTCGCAGACTGCCGTCTTTCCGTTGAACGAAACAGAGTACAGCTCCAACGAGGGTGCCAAGGTGTCTGCGCTTGATCGGTCAAGCCGCTGAGCCGCTGCGTGCAAAGCATCGGACCGACGTTGAAGCCACCAGCGCCATACCGAAAAAAGCAGGAAGGTTTTGCCAATGCCGGGAGACGCCCGAATGTAGTAGGCCGGCTGACGCACGCCGGCTTTTCCCGGGTTCTTGCCCAAGCCAGACACAAACGCGCCTGCAATGCACTTGAAGATGGAGGTGACCTTGGCATCCACTGAGACGCACTTGTCGGGGTGCAGCCGCCGAGGATGAGACTCCAACATGTCAGGGTCGGGCAGCGTGCTGTAGTCGCGAGCCCAGCCGCGAAAGCGCGCCATTCTCATTATCGGAAGGTCCTCGATAGCGTCGGAAGTTACACCAAAACGCACTGCAGGGGCGGGCAGTGACACAAGGGGGTTGCGCCTCAGCGCCATCGCAGTCGACTCATTGGCGTGGCGACATTGCTCGCCCGACGACTTGCACAGACGGCACTCGCGCTTGTTGAGGGGCTTAACCTTGCTCGCTGTCCAAGCCGGCCCATCCATGGCCCGCCGTGCAGCCCCGCACAGACTGGTGTGGAAGACGTTAGAGTTGAAGGCCCAGCCAAACGGGGGGTCCAGCGGAGGTGCACGTTCGCTCAATTTCAGCTTACAAACTACAGTGCGCTCTGGGCGGACAGCTCCCGGTGAACCGCATCTGCCTCGTCCCATCGGAAGCCACAGCTGTGAAGGCGTTGACACAAGATAGGATGACGCACCAGGCGACGGCAGCGGCAGCCGCATCCGAGCGAGCTGCGCCTTGCAGATACAACCAGTGTGAAGGCAATGTCGCGACATCCTCAATGACGCAGCGGCGCCAGGAAGACGCTGCGGACGTGGCGCAGACCCCGGCAATGTGCAGAGACGCGCAACGTGCACACCGCCCAATGCGTGCATCGTGGCAGGACGCGCACAATGGATGTCGCGAAAATCGCGCGCCGACACCAGACGTGCAAGACGTACTGCGCGCAGGGGATGGAGAAATGCTGGGCCAAACGCCATGCGGGGCGGGAATCGGGTCGCCACGCTGCCGCCGCAGATGACGTTGTCGCTGCCGCCGCTGCATCGCTGCTGCCGCTGCCAAGAAAGCATAGCTTGAGCCCCACGCCCGGACCCTGCCCCGCGACCGGTCGACGCCAGCGAAGGCCCATCCATGAGGCCATCCACCGTGACGACCAGGGGTGGTCAGAATACGCGGAATAGCCTAATATCAAAAAACGGAATACCGACTAAAAGCGCGTTCTCGAAAACTCCCTAGCCTCTTACTTTCCTTTTCATAGACTCACTTTTTGAGTTGACTTGGCCATCATGCTGGTCGCCGCCTCGATCGCCCTTCACCACGTCAGCTCAAGGTCTCTGCCACCGGTCTCTGGCCACCCTGGCCATTAACGTCGAAATCGAAAACAGCGACGGGACCAGTCGCCGAGAGGACGCTCCGGCGTTAGCACAACAGCAGCCACATCGACGCACTGGCACCTCCACTGCCGCCGCATCGTCCACTATAAACATATATCCTATCACCGCCACCGCGCAGTCCCCACTCTCAATCACGCCACTTTCCATTACCCCCACACCCTGCACCCCCACCGATATGAGCTACCGCGGTCTCCCCTCGACAATTTTCCCTCCTCTCTGCGTGGGCACATCCTACCCCCCGCATACCTCTCTACCCCTTGACCACCTCATCAACACGCGCGCCGGTGCCGCTCACGGCTCAACTCCTCCAAAATCCGCAAGCCCTGCCACAGTATCGTGGCTCCCGCCGCCGACAACGCACGGTCATCCACCGCCTTCACCACCGTCACGACCGCCAGGACCACCACCCGCCCCGCCCGAAAACCGCTCCCCCACCGTCACAGCTGTCGCCACCATGCTGCCAACCCCGGTCCACCCGCCGCCGCAACTAGGCTGCCCCTCCGTCCCCCGCAACTGCCGACACCAACCCGCCAACATCCTTGCAAGACCGCCGCTACCGGAGCCGCAGTCACGCCCCTAACCCCTCATCGCCGCCGCCGCCGCGCTTAAGTGACGATCACTCCTCAACCGTCGCCATTCTAGTCCTGCAATTCCATCGTCATAATTGCTGCAACAGCCACCACCGTCCCACGCCCCCTTCCGCCGCCGTCCAACCCCCTCGAGCCGCCCCCACCGCCGATACAGCCGTGGAAAGGAGGAACGACAGGTCCACCCCTTCCGCATCGGCGGCGAGGGCGACCAGCAGCTCCCGCCACACACACGGGGCGAAAACCTTCTGGGCGCTGAGGCACACCCGCCGTCTCTGCCGCTCCGCTGGCGGTGGTAGAGGGGCGTGGACGGGGGGGGAGGGCAGCGGCAGCCGCGGCGGCGGCAGCGCTCTATGCGCAGGTGGACCACACCGCGCCCCCGTGGCCGTTGACACCGGGGCCGGCGCCGCGGGGCCAACGGCACCTCGACCGCGTCCACCGCGGCCACTGTTGCCACAGCCGCACCGTCGGCTGCCGCCGTGGCCGCTACGGCCGTCGGCACGGCCGCCGCCACAGCTACAGGTGGCGTTGGCGACGGCGCCGGCGCAGCGCCCACTTCTACGATCCCCACCCGGGCTGCTACACCGCCCTCCACTGGCCGCAGCGTCTGCTACGCCGCCTTTGCCGCGACAGTCACCGCGGCCGCCACCCGCACCACCCGCACAGCTACGCCCGCCAATGCCCCCTCCCCGGCCGCCGCCCCTGGCTACCGCCCTTGGCACCGCACCGGTGGCAGCGTCGGTTGAAGCCACCGGCCACGTCACCCCCTTGGCCCTCCCGGCCGCGGCCGCCACCTTTCAGAGTGGCCGCCGCCCTCCACTGAGAGGGCGTCCACGGGGGGCGTCTGCGTGGCACAGTACAGGCGGAGCAATACCCCCGCCGCGGCCATCGCCACTGCCGCCAACAACACCACCTCCGCGGTACTCCCTTCCCACCTACACACCGCCTGCCACAGGCAACCCTCTTGAAATCCGCTTCCGCCCCCTGTCCTGCTGTACCGACCCCCGCGCATGCACGTTGCCGCCGTTGAAGTGGTCGAGGTCGTCCAGGTCGTCGCAGTCGCCGCGGTCGTCGCCGCCGTCGACCGCGCCGGTGCCATCGACCGCGCCGGTGCGACCGACCCGCCACCACCCACACACCGTCTGCGCTGCGGCCGTGGGGACCCCACACTCCACGACCACAGCACCCCAATAGTTTATCCGACGAGTCCGCCGATTACAAGATACGCAATTTTATAATCTTCAGTCGCACGCATTTTTTTTTTGCTGAGCTTATGTCGTGACTGGATAGTAGATAGGAAATATGCATGAGCGACATCGTGCGACAAACATAATGCAGGCACCTGCATGCAAGTGTACCTCTGGTCTTTCGTCGCAAGCGTTTGCTTATAGTTATTCCTGCGAGGCTTTATTTGTTCTCTGCACGTCCCCCCGCCCTCCCTGACCGCCCAGCGCCCATGATGCTACTGGACAAAGAACTACACGAGCACTACAAAGTGGCAACAGGAGCCAGACCAAGACGGGAAACGCACACATGCGCGCAACAAAAGAGTGACCGACGACACAGTAGGTCAGTGCCACCCCATTGTCACAGAACAAACACAACGTCGATGCCCCTCAGCTCCCACATACCCGCCGTCACACCCCCTACATTACGCCACACCCGCAGGTCTCGAGGCGTCCTTACCAAATTGCGCGAGCGTGCATGATGAGGTAGGTATGGTGCGCCAAATCCACAGCGGCGGCAAGCGCTGCCACAACTGACACATCACAGCAAAAGGAAGGACGAAAGCACGGCAGAAAGAAGAGCAACAGACAGCCAGAACCAGCAAAACAAGAGAGTCAGAGCCTGTCCTCGGCATGAGCAAACACGCACGGTCCCCCCCATGGCGTGCAACTCTCCCCTCGGCACCCTCATCCGCATGCCATCAGCGTGGCGCTGCGGGCCCTCCCATCTCCCCCCCCTCGCCCCGCTCGACACCACCACCACCCCCCAGCCGCTCATCCCTCACCCCCCAGCCGCTCATCCCTCACCCCCTGGGCCACACAGACCAGTCAGCTCCCCCCAGACGCGGCCACCTCATCGAGTGTCGCCGCTGTCCCCGCTGCTGCAGTGGTTGCCGCTGGCGGCCCACTCCCACAAGAAAACGGCGACGGCAGCACGCAGACGGCACCGGTGATACAGGAGGGGGGGGCGGCACGCATGATAGCGGGTACGCGCCGAGGTAGCCGAGGTAGATGAAGATGTGGCCTGCGAAGTGAAGAAATGATGGGTGGTGGGAGGGGAGGGGTGAAGGACAGGGACGGCGGGCGAGCAGCGCGCAAGAGGCGTAAGACACGGAGGGGCAATAGAGGCGTGTGGCATGGAGGGAGCGTAAGCGACAAGGCTGCGGCGGGCGTACGCGGGCGCCTCTACACAAAGATCCCCTCCCCAGAGAGACGCGGGGCGGTGTGGTGGCGGCAGTGGTGGCAATGGCGGCGGCGGCGAAGGCGGCGGAGGGGGCGGCCGAACGGTCCTCCCCACTTCCCCCCCCCCCCCCCCAATTCACCTTACCACCAGGGGTTGCCTCGCTAAGGCCACGGTCCGCCTCGTGCAATGCGGCGGGCAGACCCATGGACGCCGACGGCCCAGCCGCGTGCGCGCGAGCTGGGCGAAGGGCGCCGTGCACAAAGGTGAGAGGCGAAAAGAGCCCATGGAAGGCAAACCTAGGAGAGATGGGGGGGAAGTAGGGAGGCGAGGAGACGAGACAGGGGAGGGGGGGGGCCAGTGAAGCGGGCAAGGGAGGTGGCTGATATTGTGCATCCCCCAAAAAGTAGCTCATGCATCTTGTAACATGCACCATGCAAGGCCACATGTGGCTCATGACGATAGAAACCTCATTCTATTTGGCTTTTTGCACTTCGAGTTTCTGGCATCAGCAGCTGCGCCGCATCGAGATCTGTCGTTTGCAGTTGTTTTTTTCCTAAGTGCATGAAATCTGACTTACATTCTCCAGTGTAAGCAGAATCTTACACTTCAGCTTACTTTCGAGACCCGAAGAAAAGTGCAGAAGCCATAGACGTTTTTGGAGGGCTACTTATCCAAATATGACCTTTGGTAGAACTACTGGGAACCGAGACGTGCGTCCAGCGCGCCGCGTTTTGGCGCGCGCGGCAACTGCGACCGCCCGGGGCCCACCCTCATGCCCTCATGTACGTGCGCTCTCCTCTTCCCCACCCTCCCATTGCTCACCGCCCGTCCCCTCCAGCCGTAACGCGCGGTGGGGGCGACACGCCATGGACATGCCTGACGTCCACGGCGGTGCCGCTGCCCCCGTCGCTCCCAGGCGCTCTCCACTCGAGGACAGCGGTGGCGGCCGGCCTGGCGGCGACGTCGGTGGTGCTGGTGCTCCCCTTCTCGTCGTCCCCGCGGGTGTGGGTCCGCTCGGTGGGGGTGCTCCCGGGGGGCGCGGTGCCCCCCCCCCGCCCCGTCCTTCTCCCGTCGCGGTTGGTGGTGGCGGTGGGCCTGGCGGCAGCGCTGGTGGTGCCGGCGTTCTCCCCAAGGTCGTTGCCGCGGGTGTGGGTCCGCTTGGTGGGGGTGCTCCCGGCGGGCGCGCTGGCCACCCCCCGCCCCGTCCTTCTCCCGTCGCGGTTGGTGGTGGCGGTGGGCCTGGCGGCAGCGCTGGTGGTGCCTGCGTTCTTCCCAAGGTCGCCGCCGCGGGTGTTGGTCCGCTCGGTGGGGGTTCTCCTGGCGGGCGCACTGGCCACCCCCCTCCCCATCCTTCTCGCGTCGCGGGTGGTGGCAGTGGTCTACCTGGCGCCGTTGTTGGTGTTGCTGGTGCTCCCCCTCTGGTCGTCGCCGCGGGTCTGGGTCCGCTTGGGGACGCTGTGGTCAACGGGGGCCCCGCTGTAACCCTCTCGCCTCCGAGATCTTCTGGGGCTGTCGACGGTGGGAACCGATCCGTCGGTGGAACTGGTGAAGGCGGCTTCAGCCGCACTTCCGCTGTACCTGACCGTGCTGACGCGTCCAGCGAGAGCGCAGGAGGTGGTCCCGCGGGCATTGCTGCTCTTCGCCATAGTGGTGGCACGGCTGGCAGCGGTGATGGACCCGCTGATGATACGGCGCAAGATGGCACCGTAGCACATCTTCGCCAAGTGGTCCCGCTCCCCTTTGTGCGCAAGGTGCGGCTGCACATGGACTTTTGTCCAGGCACCAACAAGTCTCAGTTCTTGTACGGAGGCATAGGGCTGATGCTGGCGACAGGCCTGCTGGACTGTGCCATGGTTGTCTACATGGTGGTGGGACACACGAAGTTTGGGCCGGACCATGTCGCACGGCAGATTGCAGGGCGCTACCATTCCCGCGACACGTTCAACCACGGACAGCTGGTCGACCACATCTCCAAGTACGCCACGGCTTGTGCGTACGACGAAACCATGCTGCAGACGTGGAAGATGGGGACGCAGGAGCTATTTGCTCCGATTGTGCGCATCATGTCCTACCGGTGTTTTGTGGTGTTGGCGGACGATGGTAACGTTCGCCTCGATCTTGTTGCACCTCCAGCGGACTTCGACCCGTTTCCGGATGGCGGAAGCCTTTTCCATGACGCCGACCTAATGCGCGAATGCGAGAAGGCTGCGCAGCGGCGGCTGCGCACGGTCGTCTTTCCGACGTTACGTCGTAGGCAGTACCGTGGCGTCGTGAGCGCGTTGTTCCTCTTCACACGGACAGCTCGGGTCGGTCTACTACACTGTTGCCCGAGTCCGTGACGTCGTTTCGTCGAGTGCGGCTGTTTACCAGGCGAAACGTTAGTGATTCTTTTTGGCGGGAGCAGTCAGGGTGGATGCGCTGCCCATCGCTGGAGGCGGTCAACGCGGCGCTGGCGTCTGTTCATCAGTACGCCGCCCATCCACAGATGCGGAAGGAGGCCGACGGCTCGAAGGCAAAAGACATCGCGGACCAGTATGCCAAGTACGTTCCGCCCGAGTTTGTACCTGATCGCTTCTCAATCCCTGAAGCCGGGTGCACGGGCACACTGACGCAGACAACGCTGAGTAGGCCGAACGTACCGTCAGCTGCGCGGCCCTCAACTCACACCAGTGGCAACGTTGCAGCTCTGGGCGCGACGCCGGTCACAGAGGAGCCGGCGCCTAAGGCCGGGAAAGTGCGGTGGTCCGCAGCTGCTCACGCAAAGCCGCTGTTGTCAGCGCTTCTCTCGCCGCCCTTTAACGGGGTCCTCCCCAAGAAGCTGCCTGGGTGGAGAACTCTTGTGGACAAGATGCCCGACCCTGAGGAGGGGCTGGTATGGGACGTGCAGACTTTGAAACGGCACGCGAAGTTGCTCGCCAAGGCGCGCCCCGGCATATCTCTCTGATGTTGTGCTTCGTCTCCCTTCATTCATAAAGTAGATGACGTCCGCTGTTGTTGCGGCGCTCAGCTGGTGCTGAGAAGCTCGCTGGAACTCATCAGGGCGAGGTCGAGGCTGGCACGGCGCGGTCTGGAGGGACGGTGGCGTGACGGTGGTAGACTTTTGCTGGATGCATGAGCGCCACACAAGCACTCGTCGTAGGAAAAGACATGGTGCACACCACGCGCATGAATCGTACTTCGCCACACAAGCACAATCTCTCATTACCTACGACGCCAAGCGGCCGTCGGAGCCGAAACCAGACCGGTACACGGGAGGGTCGTCCACGCCAATGCGCGCCCCTCCGAGGAGCATATCGCTCAATGTCGACAACGTATCGTCGGAGGACTTGGCACCGCCCACGCGCTCGCTGCGCGAGTACACAATGTTGCGCGAAAAGCGCGACGTACCCGTCGCTTGGCCGCAGCTCTCCAAGCAGAATATGTGGATGTAGTGCGTCTCACCCGACATAAAGTAGGTGGGACCGGGTTGCGGCGACTGGTTCCAGGACGGAACGGACTTGTCTTCCTGGTAGTCTGATGAGACCTCGAACCAGTCCTTGGAAGCCAGGCTAACGAGGTTGTCCATGTCATGCTGCTGCAGGTCAGTCCCTTCGACATCCTGAGGCGTCGTGGACATGACAACGTTAAACATGTTCACCAGAGCCTCGTACTTAGCAGCAGCGTTCGATAGAGCCTGCTTATGGAAGCGTAGTGCCACGCTTGCCTCGTCCTTGTGCTCCTGCAGGGCCTCCTCCAGATGCAAGATGTCCGTCTTACCCTCGCGGATGCCGTTCTGGCGCTGCATCGACGCTTGGTCGCTCTGCTAGTTGTGGCGCTTCAGAGACTACTTGGCTGAACGGAGGTCAGAGTGAAAGAACTCACGGGTTGTGCACGCGTCCGTCTTGTGCCGGTGGAGAATGGTGTGCTGGTCGGATGGGGCGTACTGCCCGTTGACACGGGTAGTGGAACCAAAGAAGGAAGGCAGCCAGCGCAAAGGGATGTCGGCGTGCACAGCGGGCCTCCCCGCAGCTTCCAGCGCGGCGTTGAGTGATACAGAAAAAGACAGACGGGTGTCATCGGGCTTGGCCTTGCGCAGCACCGACCACTTCGAGTCCAGATAGAAGACAGCACCGTGAAAGCGTCCATTCTTGTCCGGTGTGCGACCAGTTGGTGAGCGGTTGGCACGCACGAAGTCGACGAACAGCTTGCGCTCCGCGAACTTCGTTCTGTTGGACGGCGCCCCGCAGAGACCGTGACTTACGGTCGCAGCCACGTCAAAGACCGTGTTGAGGGCACTAGCCTTGAAGAACTGGGCGGTAGACAGCAGGCAGTCGTCAGGCCGCCGGATTCGCATCACGAGGGAGTCCACGTTGGTGCTGCTAGCAATTGCGCTCTTGGTCATACGCACCGTTGGGATGTGCGCTGCCTCGATCGCGCGGTTGTGGCAGCGCGCCAACCACGCATTGGACACCCGTAGGTGTTGCCGTGCGCACGCCTCGAGCACCAACCAGTTCCGCGCCCATCAAACAGAACACTTATCGCCACCCGACCAAGCCGAGCGTAGTTGTACTCTGTCTGGTACCGTTGGACGCGTGTACCGCTGAAAGATTCCACCCGCTGCGCCTCCCGAGCCGTCCGCTTGGCCACCGAGAGCTGTGGAGCCAGAGAAAAAAAAAAAGCAGCGCAGGGGCACTCATTGCCGTCGGCCTTGGGAGCATGGCCAGTGCCCCGGTGAGAGGCCGCCTCGCTCGGACCCTTGTGCTTGCCGTTGTCACGCGCCACTGGTAAGCGGACACGCCTTGTGCCCATCATTTCGCTCAAGACAGTGCCACTGCGCTGCGGCTCCGACAATCGGTTGACCTTGCGCCGCTTCGAGGGCGGCGAGCAGCTTTCCCGTACATGTTCATCGGAGTCCGCCCCATCAACGTCGGTCTCACCTCGGCTGGGCGTGCCGATGGCCACGAGTTGCCGCTCGTCAGAAGGCGCCTGTCGGAGATCGTGCGGGAGAGGTGCTCCGTCCAAGCTCCCTCCACGGCGCCCAACCCTCTCGAGAGGTGGACCGACACCAGGGGAAGCCTCATCGCTTGGATGCCAAGAAGAGTCGGTTGACCGCGAGGTCAAGTGCGTATGGCCAGAAGAGGCATGAGCACGAGGGGATAACGGTGGCGGCACAGTGTCGTTCAGTTTGCTGGTACGCGCGGCTTGAATGCTCATGAACCGTCTGGCCTGCACTGGCTTCAGCCCAACAGTAGGCAAGTCCTCTGACGTCACCAGCTGCAGGTCATCGACGCACTCGACTCCGAGCTTGTCCACAAAAGCCCCAGTGAATTCGGCAAAGCGGTTCTGCTTCATCCAGTCCTGCAGAGCCTCCATGGTGTGCTATCCGGCCGCGGCTTGCGTCTCTCCCACGCCCCGCTGCCGCCCAGGCCCTCAGGTGTAGTCCGAGGTACTGCGGGTCAGCTGGCGGCTCCACACTGCTGGTCAGCGTGACCTGCACCAGCGGGCGCGCTCTGCCAGCCCGTACACTTCAAAGACGCGTGCGTCGCTGAAGCTCAAGCCCACGTGCGTTGCACAGGTAGACCCCTGCGGCCAGTGCGCCATCAGTCCATTCTCTCGAGGCTGCACGAAGAAAGCTGGTGTGCAGAAGTGCCCCCTGGTGCGACTGCGCTGAATGGCCGCGGAGACACGACTGGTTCGCGCTGGGCGGTGATGACTACGTACTGCGCAGGGAATTCAGGCATGCCAAAAAGAAAGACTGAGGCATGATGCGTATGAGGCTTGTGAGAAGAACGGGTACCAGAAGGCGGACGTGAAGGGACTGGGGCGGGCGGTACGGCACGAGGGCCACGATAGGGAGGGGAAGGCCGGGGTCGCCACACCCACGCAAGGTGAGAGCACAACGTACCAAGACGGCGCCCTCGTGGAAGTCACGGCACGGGAGGCATGCAGGTCGACTCGTGGCTGACGCCTGGTGCACCCTGTGCGTGGTGGGCACGGCCAACGTACCTGCTGGGGCAGACCCCGATGGGGAAGACAGCGCCGCTCAGCCTGCTGCCACGAGCTGCCCGCAGAAGCGGACGCTTGTCGTGGTGCGTCCATGGCCACGCCACCTACGGCGTGGCGTCCGCGCTGCCAGCGCCGGTGCTGGGCTCCCGTCGGGTCACTTCTGTCATTCCTCACCAGGGATGCTGACAGCGCCTCCGGGAGACTTTAGGGATCACATTATTCAAAGCCCGCTATCTCGGCTCGGGGCGGCTTCAAAAAGATGAGGTTTCTATCGTCATGCGCCACACATGTTCCCCTCACCATTACAGCACGTTGTCAAAACTACACGCTGTACACAAATCCGGAATGTACAGATCTGGTACAAAAAAGTTTACACACTAGTGTTCAGGGCTGTGCAAGGGTACCGGATTTGGCCAAGTGTACTGTATGAGACCGCACCAGCTGGGTCAGAGTATCTAGCTGACAGTGGCCAGTGGTTCCGTCAAGTGTATTCGGCTGTGAGGCAAGTGCGAAAGTATGTATTGCAGTTATCCGAATTTTGTCCCCTGTGGACAAGAGCAAGAGCAAGTGTACAAGAGCAAGGGCCAATCGCATGCTCGCAGCAGAGGGCTGTCCAATGGCGTGCTGCAACACGTCTGTCGGAAGAACCTGATGATTGGCTATGGCCACAACTGCTCTCGCAACGAACGCTGGTTGGTCAAAACAATCTTGTTTCTTCATCGGATCTCGCCGGTTGGCCCTTTATCTCAGGTCATCTCTGTCAAGAACAGTCCGAAGCGCTCAGCCGGTGCTTGTTCTGCCCTCGAAGTGGTCAGAAATCCCGAGAGAACCCCCGATCACACTGTTCGTACAACAACGGACCCTCATGGAGAGCAGTCATTGGCCAGAGAGGCAGCATCTGAGTCATATCATTGGTCAAACACAGTTCGCTCTTGCTCTTGTCCACATGGGACAAAATTGGGAGAACTGCAATATCAAGGGTATACGCACATTTCGGTGCTTGTCGGCCTCCGCCGCGCGTTGGTGGCGGCCATGACAGCCACTGGCAGAGACGCCGCCGGTTGGGTCGCCCCCTTTTCGTTTTGACGCTAGACGGCCGACAAGGAGCCCGCGTTTGGGACGGGTGGCAGTGCGTACGTTCGAGGCACCCTTCACCTCCTTCGTGGGAGCAAAGCCTTCAAGCAGTTTCATGGGCAGGTTGGTTGGCTTTCTCTGTGCACTGTCGTGGTCACAGGTGTAGCAGAAGTCACCTTGCAATCGCCGGAAAAATCGATGTTGGATGTCCGGAATCGAACCCACGCCATGGAACATATGTTAACCAGGCGTTGTGGACCACTGCGCCACGGGTTGAATCCTTGACATCTTGGGCCAGATATGGGCTTTTCACCCCAAATCCTTACAGCACCGATCGCTGGGTCCGTTATACGTGGCAGTCGCTGTACTGCCACAACAGGAGTTGCGGTCGGGAGTGCGGTGGGGTGGGCGGGGGGGCGGGTAGTCTGCGAGGGTCCAGAGGGATGGGGAACTCACTCGGTCTGTTCGAAAGTCGGTCGCGCGTGTGCGTTTTTCCTGCCACCTTTCCATCGTGGCGCCACGCTGCCGGGTTTCTCTTTTTGCTTCTCTCAATATGCACCCCTGCTCCCATCTTATCTCACCCGTGCACCTCAGCTTCGCTTGTTAAGGCAGCGGCATCGTGCGGCGGTCGGTGGATGTCGTCGCGTGCGTGACGATAGCGTTGCCGACAACGACGTTCTTAGTCCCCCCGGAAACCTGTGGCGGCCGAGTGGGTGGCGCTGTCAGTGCGGGCATAGCCCGTCGGGAAGGGTGCAGACAGCCGCGGTGGGCGCGGCCGGCCGCCGCGGGCTCAGCCGGCGGAGGCAAGGGCGGACTGCTGTGGCACTCGCGGCCAGCCATTGCGTGCACATCCGGCAATGTGCGGGTGCGGCCGGCCGCCGCGGGCAGGGACGGGTGGGAATGGCGCCTGTCTGCCACGACGGGTGCGGCTGGCCGCAGCGGGCGCGGCCGGCGGTGGCAGGAGCGTCCGGCAGACCCTCGGTAAGGTTCGGCCGTTCCAACTCGAGTACCCTTGGCTAGAGATATGGGTTTCCTGCTCACGTTGACGATGAGATCGGAGAATAGGGCGTTCCTTTCCACCTTCTAATGATGCCCATGGGCCAAGTATAGCCGGCGACTTGCCAGAAACTCTTTGCGTCCGCAGATCAGGCATAGACCCGTCGTCCGGGTAGTCACTTGAACCTTGGTCTCCAAACGAGGAGGAAGAAGCACTGGTTTGAAGAGTGTCAAGGTAGAGGGTGGGACACCATTCTTCTTGCTCTTGATTACACGAACTTTAGCGTCCAGATGCTCCAGCACCGGCGACACAAACCCATGGTTGAACTGCACCATTCCTTCTCCTGCCAGAATACTCTTGACATGCTGCTTCTGGAAGTCCCAGCCTAGGATGAGGGGGACTGAGAGGGTCTTGACTTCTAGAAAGGGAAATAGCATTGCTTCATTGTTGACGAAGATGGCTACAGGAAGGCGGCCAAGCGGTCGTAAGGTCTGACCCGAAGCGTCTACAATCCGGGTCTCGGTAGGGACTCTCCAGGCTTGTCGACGCCAGCCCGGAGGTAACAGGTTCTCAGTGATGACGCTTGGTCCGGCTCCGGTGTCCACCACCGGAGTAATGGCTTGAGGGAGGCGATCCCCCACACGCATACGAGCATTAATCTTGCGGCTGTCCGTACGCAAGACGAGAAAGGTCCCCTTGAACAACCAGGGTGTCCAGGCGGCTAACAGTTGAGCAGGTAACCGCCGTCCTTTCTTCCGGCACGCAACGGGAGAACAGGTATTGGTACCCTGCCGTCGGATATTCGGGAAGACACTTGGGGAGAGGGCCCGCCCTACTCGTTTCCCGAGTCCGAGGCTTCCTGAGAGGTTTCGGTCTCCAGTTCAAAGTCTGCAGGAGCCTCTTCTGCCAGAGCCTCGGTAATGATCTGCAAGGTTGCCACCCGGTTCGCGTGTACCTGTGTCTTGTCCGTCTTGGAAGGCGCTTGCCGATCAGCTCAGTTGGCGGCCTTAGCGAAGACTAGTTCTTGATGCCTGAGCTTTTCCTGGAGATCCTTGGGGATGGTCGGGCACTGGTAGGACATATGGTCCTCCTTCTGGCACAGCCAACAAGACAGGAAACGCTGGTTCTTTACTTGCTTAGGGGCGACCAAGGAAGGCTGCTCCTTGGAGATGAGGCCGCCCGACTTGTCGCCTGACACCACGGGTGAGGTCTCGCGAACTGCCAGCACAGGCACATGGTTATCGCATCCCTTATACTTGTCAGGTCCGGGATGAACTCGCGAAAAGGGCTTGAAAGTCCACACCATGGGAGCCTGGAAGGCCTTGGATTGCCGGTACTTGCTCTGATTGTAGGCCATTAGCTGCTGGAAGATATGCTCTTGGTGTTCCTGGTTATAGTTCTCAGCGTCCACTTGAAGATATTCAGGATGCCCTTTCGAGAAGATCATCTTGAGCCTGTCCTCAGGGTAAAAGTTGCCACAAGCCTCGCTCATCTCCCGGACACGGCGGGCGAAGGCCTCTGGAGTCTCTTGTCGATCCATGGTGGCTCGGTTCAACTTTGTAACCGCCTTGCGCAGGGAGTGCGCGTCAGCGTAGTTGGAAAGGAGCCAGTTGACTGCTTCCGGATAGTTCCCAACGGTACGCCCGACGATGTCTCCAGCTGAGTCTGGAAGAACTTTTGCGAACCGCTGTTCCGCTTTTCCGGTCATGAAGCTGACTAGAAGGTAGAGTGCCTTGCGCTCGGACGAATCGTTGTCGTTGCATGCCTTGACAAACCGGCGCAGAAAGGCAAAGATAAGCGCCGGCTTCTTCCCAGAAAACTTAGAATGTCCCCCGAAACTCGGCTGCATACGCCGGTTCAGGGATGCCACTTTCTTATCTATCTTCCGGGTGTAACCTTGGTCTTGGTTCTCCAGCCGATATTTGCCCCAATACGTGACCTTGTTCAGGGTGGCGTCCCCCACTTGATGGCAGGACAGTCAGACTCGACTACCGTGCGCCGGGTGGGACCAGGGGTCGCGTCCCCGTCGTGTTCCTCCTCAGAGCTGAAGGATCTGGTCTCGCTGGTGCTCGAGTGACGACGACGACGCCGCCGCCTCCTGCTGCTCCTGTTACCGGTCTTGGAGCTCCTCGCCCCATAGGACGCCAGGGGAAGAAAAGCTTCGCCGGTCCCAGCAGTCGAAGTCTCAGGGGGACCCGTAGAACCAGTCACAGCAGTGCCTCCGGCACTGCTAGCACCCACAGGAAGAGGTGTATACACCCAGCTGCCCTGTGTAGCTCCAGGAGTAAACACACCAGGGGGTAGCCCGGGAAGTTCAGGAGTAGAATCGACAGGAGGGAGTCGTCTGCTTCGAGCGGACTCGAACGCCGTTGACCCCGGAGTGGCTCCCACAGGAGGGGCAGCCGGAGGAATGGGAGCAGAAGGTACTTGGCCGCCTGTAGACTCCAGCCCGCTACCGGGTGCCACGCCCAGGTCTGCTTCGCCCGTAAGGACAGCGCCGGGCTGCACACTGTGGCAGTATTGACCCGCAGGTAGGGGGGCAACACGTGCCATGCAAGGGGCGGCAGGCCACTAGCCTGACCCGTTCCTCCCCCTGCATTTGGGTCCATATTCCCTAAGTTTGGGATAGTTAGCTTAGTAGTAAATCCAACTTGGATTTGAGGGTTTTCTGCATTTATCGTCTTGAATTTTCGTGTGGCCCGGTGGGCAGGTGCTGGGGTGGGCGATTCTGAGTGGCGAGATTCTGGGGGGACCCTGGGGGGATAAGGGGAGGGACAGCGGGGCTTGGCCCTGCGTCCCCGTCCCGACCAAGAAACTGTTGGACCACACACCATCCTCTTGTTTGTCAGTGAGGGGTTTGCCCCACAACAGGGACAGAGTGTGTGCGACTTGCACTTCTTCCGGTTCCCCCGACATGGGAGGCAGCCCTTGTACGCCGCCCCAACTTGGGTGTCACGTGTGCGAGCGGTTTTTGCCACATTTGGTGGAGCAGCAGGGAACAGAGGTAAACTTTACCTCCGGGTGCACCCGGGTGCAGGGGGCCCTCTGTCTCAGAGGAACGGTGGACTTGGACCGTGTCATACGGATCGTTAGCCAACATGGCTAGTTCGGACCCCCCGTCGTCCGGGGAGTACACGGGTGACGCACGTACTTCAGTGCCTTCGAATACTGGTGAGACACAGGTGGGTTTACCTGGGGTCGCAGAGGGACTAGAAGTCCCTCAAGCCAGCAGGACTGGAAGTGCGGGCGGGCAACAGGCCACCCCGACTCAGTCGGGAGTTCACTCGGGTGACACTTCTGATGTGGGTGGGCCGAAGTCTGGCCACCGTGTGGTACGCTCGACGGGAACGTCCCAAGGTGAGAGGACTGTCCCCGCGGGTTCCACTCGGGTTGGAGCCAACTTTGGCTTGGAGCCGTCGCCATTTAGGCTGTCGGAGGACGGCGGACCTCCGTTGGTCGGCGATGGGCTCGCGCCCATGCCCCCGGTTGAGATCCCTGAGGAACGTGGTTACCCCTCAGGTGGACTCCCGGAGGCGGACCGAGACTCAACTGGAGTCGACAATCCACTCCTCGCGGAAGCTGTCCGTCGGGAGGCGACCAATGTGTTGCGGCACACTTTGCCGGACCTGGTGGTCACGATGACGAATACTATTCTGAATCAGATTGTGGCGAGTTTGCCAGATGGCCTTAATGTCCAGACCGGATCGGGGCTTTCGAGCACGCAGGCGCCGGGGGAATCCCTCCTCACGCCTATCTCGGGTCGCCCCGAACAGGGGGGGACCCCTGTGACTCCCAACGAGGGAGCCACACCATTTTCGGTTGGGCGTACGCCCTTCACGGGGGAGTTCCCCTCGGAAACGCCGGCGGCTACACTAAGCTCGCCGCGACAGACGACTGGCACTGCGGGTCAACTTTCCCCAGTGCCAGAGCGGCTTTTCCCTCAACGTGAGGTGCCGCCCAAGATCCAGGTAGCCAACCCGGTCTACCAGAGAATCTTTGACTGCGAGACGTACGCCCTCCACAACACGTCGGTGGCGTATGGTCCTGACCAGGCCCGAGCCATGGGCCGTGCCAAGAAGAATGCACTTCACTCTTTTGGGCACAAAGCGGAGTGGGATGGAACTCCCCCCCTCCGTGTCTTTGAGTTTCTACGTCGTTTCACAAAAGCCTGTGACGACAATGCCATAAGTGAAGGCATGGCTTTCTATATGCTACAGGAGTTTACGAAGGGCGACCTGCGGACAGAACTTATGTCCGTCATGCCCAGTTCCTCGAGTGGAGGCGCTGGTGAGGTGACGTCTTATTTGGAGCTCATCAACTGGTTGTTGAGAGCCATGGTGGATGAAGCAGCGTTGGCTTCTCCAGTTGAGGAGTTTACCCAAGCTCACCAGGAAGAGGCTGAGGACGAGTTGTCCTTTGCGGAGCGAGTTCGTAAGCTCAACAATCTTTGTGGGCTTCTTCATCCACAAGCTGTGGTGAAGAGTCGGTTTGTGGAGGGACTCCATTGGTCAGTCCGGATGGAGATCCGGGAGAAAAACACTGCCCGGGCGACCCTGGCCGAGTTGGCTAGGTTCGCCTACCGCAGAGGAGAGGCCCACTGTAGCATCCCTGGCCCCGACTTGGCGCCGACCCGGGACTACAACCAGAGGGCACCAGGTGCCAGAACACGCCCGCCGTGTGGTGATGGTTGGCGGCCGTGGCCCGTGCCCGGCACTGGGATGCGGTGGACTACGCTATCCACACGTGAGAGAGGGATTTCTGGTGGGTTTTTGCATACTTGTGAGGGACTTGATTTGAGAGAATTTGAGTGTGAGATTAGTGAGTGGGAATAGAATTAGTAGTGATAGTGGCCCCCGACCTGACGAGGTTAGACTCGGGTCGGGGCCACTCGGGGGTATGGGGGGGCTACCTGGCCAACGTGCCGAGGCTCCCCCAGATGCACGTTAAGAGGGACAGCGAGGCGCCCTTGTCCCGCGCCCTCAGGAAAAAGACAACTGCGCGTTTGCTTTCCTCTTCCCCGTGTGCACTACCGTGCGTATCTGTTTGCTCTGCGAGCAGGCACGTGAGGCAACAGGCATACCATTCTCGTAGTTCCCCTTTCTATGTTACCTGTCCCTTTCCCCCGAGGGATATTGACACGTGTCTGAGAGGATCGAGTTTTATACCACATATTTGGTGGAGCAGCGGGGGTCATTGGAGTGTTTGAGAAGAGACATTTGGGAGCAGCGGTTGGGTTGCTCCTGTTCTGTCTTTTTCTGTGGTTTGGGAATTATTTGCACCCGTTCACGGGAATCCCATTCCTGGCTCTCCAACCCCTTTCTTGTGGTCTTGCCATCTTTGGACACGCAGGTGACTGGACTGTGGCTGTCAAGAGACCAACATGGCTACCCTCCCTGGCACGACGGTGCCCGAAGGGGTAGACCCCGCGTCCCTTGTCGCATCCCTGGTCACCGCGGGGGACGGTGCCCAACCCGGCGTTCTCCCTACGGGTGAAGCAGACCTGGGCGTGACATCCGGTAGCGGACTGGAGTCCACAGGCGGCCAAGTACCACCTGCTCCACTTCCTCCGGCTGTTCCTCCTGTGGGAGCCACCCCGGGGTCAACGGCGTTTGAGTCCGCTCGCAGCAAACGTCTCCCTCCTGTCGGTTCTACTCCTCAACCTCCTGGGATAGCCCCTGGTGTGTTTACTCCTGGACCCACACATGGCAGCTGGGTGTATACACCTCTTCCTGTGGGCACTAGCAGTGCCAGAGGCACCGCTGCGACTGGTTCTACGGGTCTTCCTGAGACTTCGACTCCTGGGACCGGCCAAGCTTTTCCTCCCCTTGCATCCTATGGGGCGGGGAGCTCCAAGACCGGTAACCGGAGCAGCCGTAGGCGTCGGCGTCGTCGCCGTCGCTCTAGCACCAGCGAGACCAGTTCCTCCAGCTCTGAGGAGGGATATGATTGGGATGCATCTCCCGGTCCCACCCGGCGCAGGCTAGTCCAGTTTGACTTCCCTGCCCACCAAGTGGGGGATGCCACCCTGAACAAGGTCACGTATTGGGGTAACTACCGGCTGGAGAACCAAGACCAAGGTTACACCCGGAAGATGGCCAAGAAGATGGCGTCCCTGAACCGGCGAATGCAGCCGAGCTTCGGGGGACATCCTAAGTTTTCCGGGAAGAGACCGGCGCTTATCTTTGCCTTCCTGCGCCGGTTTGTCGAGGCATGCAATGACAACGATGTGTCCGAGGGCAAGGCTCTCTACCTCCTGGTTAACTTCATGACCGGAGAAGCGGAACAGCGATTTGCACAGGTTCTACCAGACTCTGCCGGACACATTGTCGGACGTACCGTCGCGAGTTATCCGGAGGCGGTCAACTGGCTCCTGTCCAACTACGCTGACGCGGACTCTCTGCGTAAAGCAGTCGGCAGGCTGAACCGGGCAACCATGGAAAGACAAGAGACTCCAGAGGCGTTCGCCCGTCGTGTCCGGGAGATGAGCGATGCTTGTGGCAACGAACGTTTACCCTGAGGACAGGCTCAAGATGATCTTCTCGGAAGGGCTTCCTGAGTATCTTCAAGTGGATGCGGAGAACTACAACCAGGAACATCAAAAACATACCTTCCAGCAGTTGATGGCCTACACCCAGGGCAAGTACCGGCAAGCCAGGGCCCTCCAAGCTCCCATGGTATCAACTCCCAAGCCGTTGTCGCGAGTTCGTTCCGGACCCGACAAGTATAAGGGAGGTGATAGCCCTGTACCGGTACTCGGAGTTGGCGAGGCCTCACCCGTGGGGTCAGGGGACAAGTGAGGCGTCTTCATTTCTAAGGAGCAACCATCCCTGGTCGCCCCCAAGCAAGTCAAGAACCAGCGGTTCCGGTCTTGTTGGCTGTGCCAGAAGGAGGATCACATGTCCTACCAGTGCCCGACCATTCCCAAGGATCTCCAGGAGAAACCCAAGCGTCAAGGACTGGTGTTTGCAAAGGCGGTCAACTGGGCTGACCGGCGAGCACCCTCCAAGATGGACCAGGCACAGGTACACGCAATCCGAGTGGCAACCTTACAGAGCATCACGGAGGCTCTGGCAAGGGAAGCTCCTACGGACTTTGACCTGGAGACCGAAACCTCTAAGGACTCCTCGGACCCGGGAAACGAGTAGGGCAGGCGCTCTCCCCAAGTGTCTTCCCGAACCTCCAACGGCAGGGTACTTCTACCTGTTCTCCCCTTGCGTGCCGGGAGAAAGGACGGCGGTTACCTGCTCAACCGATAGCCGCCTGGACACCCTGTTTGTTCAAGGGGACATTGCTCGTCCTGCGTAAAGAAAACCTCAAGATTAATGCTCGTATGCGTGTGGGGGATAGCCTCCCCCAAGCTGTTACGCCGGTGGTTGACACGGGAGCCGGACCAAGCGTCATCACTGAGAACCTGTTACCTCCGGGCTGGCGTCGACATGCCTGGAGAGCGCCTACCCGGACCCATATCGTCGACGCTTCGGGTCAAACCCTACGACCGCTTGGCCGTCTTCCTGTCGCCATCTATGTCAACAATGAACCAATGCTTTTTCCCTTTCTAGTAGTCAAGACCCTATCAGTCCCCCTTATCCTAGGCTGGGACTTCCAGAAGCAGCATGTCAAGAGCATCCTACCCGGAGAAGGGAAGGTCCAGTTCAACCATGGGTTTGTGTCACCGGTATTGGAGCATCTGGACGCCAAGGTTCGTGTAGCCAAGAGCAAGAGGGAACGCATCCCACCCTCTACCTTGACTCTCCTCAAACCGGTGCTCCTACCTCCTCGCTCGGAGACCAAGGTTCAAGTAACGACCCGGATTGCAGGTCAATGCCTGATCTACGGACGTAAGGAATTTCTGGCGAAACACCGGTTATACTTGGCCCACGGACATCACAAGAAGGTAGAAAGGCACACCCCGTTCCCGGTGCTCATCGTCAACGTGAGCCGGAAGCCAATAACCCTCGCCAAGGGCACCCGAGTTGGTACAGCAGAGCCTTACCGGGGATCCGCCCGTGCTATGAGCAAGGAAGACCTCCTGAACCTGCAACAAGAACTGGCATCCAACTTGACGGCCTTAGACGTACCTCCGAAACAAGAGCAGGCTGGCAGCGCTACTCCGAAACCCGAACAAGCACCACCCGGGATGCCGAAGGTCAAGCAAGAAAATGTCCCTCCCGACTTGAAGAAGGCACTGGAGAAGCTTCTCCAGGAATATCGGCACCTGTGGTCGGGAGAGCTGGGCAAGATGGACGCCACTCTACACCGGACTCAACTCAAGCCGGAAGCTAAGCCAGTGCACATGCAACTATATCGGGCTGGACCTCATCGCCGGGATGAGATTGAGAAGCAGGTTAACAAGATGCTCAAGATGGATGTTATCGAGCCGTCTGATGGCGAGTGGGCTTTCCCGGTGGTAGTCGTCCCGAAAACCGGCGGTCACTTCCGTTTCTGCGTTGACTACCGGCGCCTGAACGAGATGACAGTCAAGGACGTAAACCCGATACCCCGGATGGATGATTGCCTCGACTTTCTTGGTGATGCCACCCTCTTCTCGACGCTGGATTGTAATGCCGGCTACTGGCAGATCCCTCTGGCTGACGAGGACAAGGACAAGACCACCTTCACGTGCCACCTGGGACTACTCCGGTGCAAGCGTCTTCCTTTTGGTCTCACCAATGCCCCGGCCACCTTCCAAAGAGCCATCGACATCATCCTGTCCGGGCTAAGGTGGAGAACATGTTTGGTCCACCTGGACGACATTATCGTTTTCTCCAAGACCCCAGCGGAACACCTGGAGCACCTTCGGGAGGTCCTGGCCCTCCTGTCCAAGGCTGGAGTTACCCTCAAGGCCGAGAAGTGCCACCTGTTTGAGACTGAGGTGGAGTATCTGGGGCACGTGCTGAGTCCGGGGGAGCTCCGAGTCAATGAGAAGAACATCAAGGCCCTCCGGAATGCACGGCAACCCAAAACCCAGACGGAACTCCAGAGCTTCCTGGGTATGTGCAACGTCTATCGCCGGTTCGTACGGGACTATGCTCTGATTGCCCGGCCACTGACCAAGCTTACCAGCAAGAAGCTTCCCGCACAACTCCCGGTGTTCGACGAGAAGCAGACCGCGGCCTTCGAAGAGCTCAAGAAGCGCCTGACCACCACTCCAGTACTGGCGTTACCCAAGCGGGAGGGCCAGTTTGTTCTGGAGACTGATGCCTGTGGCGTCCAGGTGGGGTGCTCACTACTCCAGCAGCAACCTGATGGGCACTTCCTCCCGATAGGCTACTACAGTCGCGTCTTGACTCCAGCCGAGAAGAACTATTCCACGACGGAGCGCGAGTGCTTGGCAGTCGTCTGGGCTTGCTTCCTGTTACGGCCATATCATGAAGGACAAGAGTTCCTCATCCGGACGGACCACGCCAGCCTAAGGTGGCTGCTATGTATGGACAGCAGTCAAGGAAGGGTCGCCCGGTGGCGCCTACGCCTTTCGGAGTTCAAGTACAAGGTGTGCACCAGAGCAGGGAGGGAGCACCACTGCGCCGACCCCATGTCCCGGCTGGAGACTCCTGCAGCCGATACCGGTCCTATCCCGGAGGAAATACCTTGCTTCATCCTCCCGAATGTCGGACGTGGCTGGCATGCTCCCCTGTATGAGACACCTGAAGCTCATCAACCGGTGACTATTCACCGGATGCTGGAGGCACAACTGACGGATCCTCAATGCTTGGAGCTTCGCCACCAAATGGACCTGAACCGGAACAGTCGTTTCTCCGAGTCTACGGACGGACTCCTAGTACGGGTGTCACCCTTCGATGGGGCCACTCAAGTCTACGTACCCCGGGGCCTACGAGCTGACATCCTACGCCTGGAGCACTCGTCTCCCCAGGCCGGACATCCTGGTATCAATCGGATGTATGCTTTCATGAGACGACACTATTACTGGGAAACCATGGCCAGTGACGTCCATAAGTACCTGGAGGCTTGTGTTTCTTGTGCAAGGAACCGGTTGTCCCAGAGGAAGAAGACTTCTAAGCTACGCCTATTCCCTGCGGCGGAGCCCCTTTGCAAGCTTAAGCATGGACATCCTGGGCCCCTACCTGAAACATCCAGTGGCAACATATACCTGCTCATCATTTGTGACCGGTTCTCCAAGTTCACTCGAGCAATCCCGCTGAGGACCATCACGGCTCTGGATGTCACGTCAGCCTTCTGCGAGTACTGGATAGCTGCCTACGGCCCTCCAGACTCCGTCTTAACCGACAACGGTCCCCAGTTTGCATCCCTGTTCTTCCAAGGAGTCTGTGACCTGATGGGCATCAAGGAACTTGTACACTACGACGTACCACCCTCAAACGAACGGCCAGGTGGAACGATTCAACCGGACCCTAGTAGACATGCTACGGCACTACGTGGAGGAGCACCAGAAGACTGGGACGAGCTCCTGGCTGTCGTCACTCTAGCCTACAACTCCCGAGTTCACCGGACAACGGGGGTCGCTCCACTCGACTTTGTTACCCCAAGGCGGCTGACCAACTCTCCCTGGAAAGAATACCAGACGGTCTCCAGCCTGCATTGAAGTCAGGTCCCAAGGCAAAGGATGAGTTCCTGGGACAACTGAAGCTCCTGCTCCAGAGTCAAGGAGTCAA
>CM020620.1:1671752-1707146 GCA_009829735.1 Pyropia yezoensis | reverse complement strand
AGCTCCGAGTCAATGAGAAGAACATCAAGGCCCTCCGGAATGCACGGCAACCCAAAACCCAGACGGAACTCCAAAGCTTCCTGGGTATGTGCAACGTCTATCGCCGGTTCGTACGGGACTATGCTCTGATTGCCCGGCCACTGACCAAGCTTACCAGCAAGAAGCTTCCCGCACAACTCCCGGTGTTCGACGAGAAGCAGACCGCGGCCTTCGAAGAGCTCAAGAAGCGCCTGACCACCACCCAGTACTGGCGTTACCCAAGCGGGAGGGCCAGTTTGTTCTGGAGACTGATGCCTGTGGCGTCCAGGTGGGGTGCTCACTACTCCAGCAGCAACCTGATGGGCACTTCCTCCCGATAGGCTACTACAGTCGCGTCTTGACTCCAGCCGAGAAGAACTATTCCACGACGGAGCGCGAGTGCTTGGCAGTCGTCTGGGCTTGCTTCCTGTTACGGCCATATCATGAAGGACAAGAGTTCCTCATCCGGACGGACCACGCAGCCTAAGGTGGCTGCTATGTATGGACAGCAGTCAAGGAAGGGTCGCCCGGTGGCGCCTACGCCTTTCGGAGTTCAAGTACAAGGTGTGCACCAGAGCAGGGAGGGAGCACCACTGCGCCGACCCCATGTCCCGGCTGGAGACTCCTGCAGCCGATACCGGTCCTATCCCGGAGGAAATACCTTGCTTCATCCTCCGAATGTCGGACGTGGCTGGCATGCTCCCCTGTATGAGACACCTGAAGCTCATCAACCGGTGACTATTCACCGGATGCTGGAGGCACAACTGACGGATCCTCAATGCTTGGAGCTTCGCCACCAAATGGACCTGAACCGGAACAGTCGTTTCTCCGAGTCTACGGACGGACTCCTAGTACGGGTGTCACCCTTCGATGGGGCCACTCAAGTCTACGTACCCCGGGGCCTACGAGCTGACATCCTACGCCTGGAGCACTCGTCTCCCCAGGCCGGACATCCTGGTATCAATCGGATGTATGCTTTCATGAGACGACACTATTACTGGGAAACCATGGCCAGTGACGTCCATAAGTACCTGGAGGCTTGTGTTTCTTGTGCAAGGAACCGGTTGTCCCAGAGGAAGAAGACTTCTAAGCTACGCCTATTCCCTGCGGCGGAGCCCTTTGCAAGCTTAAGCATGGACATCCTGGGGCCCCTACCTGAAACATCCAGTGGCAACATATACCTGCTCATCATTTGTGACCGGTTCTCCAAGTTCACTCGAGCAATCCCGCTGAGGACCATCACGGCTCTGGATGTCACGTCAGCCTTCTGCGAGTACTGGATAGCTGCCTACGGCCCTCCAGACTCCGTCTTAACCGACAACGGTCCCCAGTTTGCATCCCTGTTCTTCCAAGGAGTCTGTGACCTGATGGGCATCAAGAACTTGTACACTACGACGTACCACCCTCAAACGAACGGCCAGGTGGAACGATTCAACCGGACCCTAGTAGACATGCTACGGCACTACGTGGAGGAGCACCAAGAAGACTGGGACGAGCTCCTGGCTGTCGTCACTCTAGCCTACAACTCCCGAGTTCACCGGACAACGGGGGTCGCTCCACTCGACTTTGTTACCCCAAGGCGGCTGACCAACTTCTCCCTGGAAAGAATACCAGACGGTCTCCAGCCTGCATTGAAGTCAGGTCCCAAGGCAAAGGATGAGTTCCTGGGACAACTGAAGCTCCTGCTCCCAAGAGTCAAGGAGTCAATCTCGAAGACCCAGGAGCGATACAAGCGGGGCTATGACAAGGGCGTTCGGGAAAAGAACAAGGAACTGGGTGGTGGCGACTGGGTTTTTGTGGACAACCATAGCAAGACCCGGGGGAAGCTGGACTCGAAGACGGATGGACCTTATGAGATCCTGAATACGGACGGTTGGACCTTTCTTCTAGACGTGGATGGCTCCCCGTACCGGGTGAGCAGCGACCATGTCACCCGAGCTCCACCGCAAAGCCAACGGGACTTGACCCGGCGCAAGCGGGCCGCAGTACCCTGGCTATCCCAAGAAGAAGGTCGGGAATATGTCTACGTCAAGTTCGTGGACCATGCCTGGAGAGACGGACGCCTGTACCTGCGAGTACGCTGGTTCGGTTTTAACCCGGCAGATGATACCTGGGAACCCTCAAACCGGCTACCCATCGCGGATGTCTGTGCCTACACGCGACGGAACGGGATAGAGGGCACTCCAGTGGCCAGAGCCGGCGAGATTCTGGAGTCGGACTCGGAGGAGGACCAAGAGGATGGGGCCAACCAAGACCCTCGGGACGAGCCGAGTTCATCCGCAACGGATGCGGAGCAAGAGGATTGAGAAGAAGGGAACGGGTATATCAAGGAGAACATGCAATACAAGCATGGAACAATCAAGGAAAACAAGCACCCGCTCGGGCAACCCTTCTCTCCGCCTCTTCCCTCCTCGCTTCTCCCAAGACCCTCACCCTCCTTGCCTCCAACTACTACTCCCGGCGCGGACGCTGAGCCGCGGGAGTGTCCTCCAGCGCTGCCTCCGCGGCACGACGGGAACCGGAGGAAGACGGGATGACGTAGGGCGGTGGACGCGGTGCATCCCGGTATGACGCCATCGGAGTAGTACCGGTAGTTGCCGGGGGCTCCCGCTCATCCAGATATGCCCATCGGCGCCCCTGGAAGCCAGTGAAGGTTTCTGACCACTGCTGGGCCAAGCCATGCCGCGTCAAGGTCGCCAGAAGTTCGCCAACCACCGGGCTGTTCGACATCTGGCCGCTGTCCGCGCAAGCAAACACCCGGTCAACCACGTTCTTCAAGACGCTGGCGTAAGTGCCCAGCACCAGGGAAGACCCGACGCCCTCAACCTGCACCGGAAGACGACCCAGCTGGTCTTCAATCATACCGACGTCGTACTGGTCGCATGTCGGGCCACCTTGGTTCAGGTACCAGTCAGGCACCCGGAAGCGGGTAAGGCGCAGAGTCGGCGCCGGAATCTCGAACCGCCCCGAGGATGACACCACCGGACGGTCCACAACGGCCCCCGAAACCGGAGTACCCAACTCCAGCGGAGGCACGGCGCCGCCGGCGTTGGAAGAAGGCGTCCGAGGCGGAGCGGCCGGAGTGGTAGGCGACCGCACGGTCACCCCCAGACTCGCCGCAGACAGGCGCGGTGCCGGAGGAGCTTGAAGTACCGGCACAGCCGGAACAGGGCGTGAACGCGCCGGCGACGGTTCAGGCGAGGCCACCGGGGCGACAGGTGCAACAGGAGGAAGCGGAGCCGCCGCAGACGCCTGACCGACCGCCGCGGCCCATCCCGACTCCTGCACCGGCGGCCCAACTGGCAGAAGATCAAGGGCGGCCGGGGCGGGAAAGCTACCTAGCTGCGGCCACGCCGGAAGCGGCGTCGCCAGCTGCACCTTGGCCGGAGAAGACTGGTAGACCACCTGCGCCCAACTGAAGCCATCCCGACGCGGGCGGTTCTGGTCGGCAATCGCGTTCAAGAAGTTCCGGTCATGCACCGGCACCAGACGCCGGAAGTCAATCATCGCCTGGAAGAGCCCCTTGTACTCTTCGTCCTGGCTGCACAGGAAGTCGACGGTCAACTTGTCGACAATCCAGACCATCAGGAGGTCAGGGAGAAACCAAAGCCGGTTGGACACCAAGACCTCGTGAAGCCAGTGGTAGGCCGCCAAGACTGTCATCTCGGACGTGTACATCATGTACGGGATCGAGTAGAAGAAGCCCTTGATCGACGCCTGAGTCAAGGCGTCCAAGAAGTACCAGGTGAAGGAGATGCTGGAAGGAGCAAACCCGACCGGGATCTCGACTTCCTGCTGCTGCGAGATGACCTTGGGGTAGTACGCCGCCCGGTGAGCCTTATCCAGCTTCCAGAACTCCTGATGGTTGCAGCTCACGAGGAAGTCACGCTGACGGCCGCGTCGCTAGCCTTGCTCCCGTGCCGGTGACAACTTGGAGTACTTCCGGGTCAGGAAAGGCGGCTCCAGAGCGACCATGCTCGGACGGGGGTCGCAGTTCAGGCTCCCCGACCCCTTGAGCGCCTCGTCCCAGACCTTGAGCGCCCGGTGGACGTACCCTTCCTCCTCCGGCCACCGGAGAACGGACGCGGACACGCGACGCTCGGTCAAGGGCAGATCCAGCACCAGCGCGAAGGGGAGATCCTCCAGACGAGCAACCCAAGAGGAACCCGAGAAGCTCTGGGAGCGGTCTTGTGCCAGGCGCATCTGGTCCGCCGTGTGAAGACGAGCCTTATCCATCTCTGTCAAGACCCCGCGCTGGAGTTCCTTGCGCCAGAGGTCCAAGCAATCCTGCTGGCACTGGGCCGCGCCGGCGAAGCCGACCACCGTGGAGTAACGCCGGGCCGCCAGAGGGTCCTGCCCAAGAAGCATCTCCGGGAGACCCACCGGGGGGATCTCGACCGGGTGCATCACAGAAGCCGGGGGAACCCGATCCGTCCCCGCCGTGGCGACCGGCGCCGACATCGACACCCGAGGAACCGGAGGCAGGAGAGGAGCGCGACTACCCGAGTTCTCCTCCGCAACACTCGCCGCCGGAACCACGGGCCCAGCTTGGATCTCGGAACTGGACATGACGTCCAGACTCCGGGGGAACGAGAGGGCCAAGGTGAAGGAGAGAAGGGGAGCAGAGAATCGGAGCAGGTGGTCGTAACCGGGGTGAAGACGCTCGACCTCGGCACCGGTGTGGACGTGCTCGAGGCTGTGCACGGTGGCACCTGGTTCGGCCCGAGGACGTGCCGGACTAGGGAGGGAGCTATGTAGCATCCCTGGCCCCGACTTGGCGCCGACCCGGGACTACAACCAGAGGGCACCAGGTGCCAGAACACGCCCGCCGTGCGGTGATGGTTGGCGGCCGTGGCCCGTGCCCGGCACTGGGATGCGGTGGACTACGCTATCCACACGTGAGAGAGGGATTTCTGATGGGTTTTTGCATACTTGTGAGGGACTTGATTTGAGAGAATTTGAGTGTGAGATTAGTGAGTGGGAATAGAATTAGTAGTGATAGTGGCCCCCGACCTGACGAGGTTAGACTCGGGTCGGGGCCACTCGGGGGTATGGGGGGGCTACCTGGCCAACGTGCCGAGGCTCCCCCAGATGCACGTTAAGAGGGACAGCGAGGCGCCCTTGTCCCGCGCCCTCAGGAAAAAGACAACTGCGCGTTTGCTTTCCTCTTCCCCGTGTGCACTACCGTGCGTATCTGTTTGCTCTGCGAGCAGGCACGTGAGGCAACAGGCATACCATTCTCGTAGTTCCCCTTTCAATGTTACCTGTCCCTTTCCCCCGAGGGATATTGACACGTGTCTGAGAGGATCGAGTTTTATACCACACCTACCGCAAGTTGCGGGAGGAACAACGCCAGGCGCGTCAGGCCGAGTTGGCCAAGGAACGTGAGGAGGCGCGCCAGGCCCGAGAGCTGAGAGAGGCACGCCGAATCCGAAAGGAGAGGGTAGTAGCTGCCGTGGGAACTTCCCAGGGTACCTCTTCGTCTTCCCCAGTCGGGAAGACCCCTCCGGGAACTGACAATCGGTGTTGGAACTGCAACTCCGATGGACACTGGGCATATGATTGCCCCAAGTTGAGTAAACGCATCCAACAACTTGTTAGGAATGCGAGCAAGAAGTCGGCTACGAACGAAAAACGTTCACGCCGCGAGGGTGGACCTCGACCGGTAGTGGCGGTCGCCACACCCTCGGCGGAGGAGGTAGACACGTCGTCCTCGGACTCGTCGTCTTCCCCCTCGCCCTCAGATTCAGACGCCAAGTCGGCGGGGAACGAATGACCGTTGGAGCTGGCCGTCCGAAGCTCACAACGGCAGCCTCGGCCAAGTGGGTCAAGAGGACGAACAAACCCTGCCGGATACTACGGCGACCTAAGGGAGTCCGCCCACCTCGGGTAGGACTCCCCAAGGACGTAAACCCACGTCGAGTCATCGCGGTGCTGACGGGTGAGAACTTCCAGGTGTCTGGACGGGTGCAACTAGCCCCCGGCCGTGCCTGTTGTGCCCGTATCGTACTTGATACCGGGTCAGGAGCCTCCTTGATACGCAAGTCGCTATTGCCAAAGGAGATGAAGCTCCAACGCTGGAAGTCTAAAGCTGACCATCTGATCGGCATCAATGGTGGGGTACTTCCCATCGTTGGTGCCGTGACCCTACCAACTAGGTTGGGGACCCATGAGGTCGACGTGACCTATGGTGTAGTTGAGAATATATCGGTACCCCTGCTTCTGGGTACCCCTTATGTTGTTACACAAGTGCCTTTGATTTGTGGCCCTGAGTACTGGGTCAAGTTGATGAATGGGGAGACTATCCCCATCCTTGGTAAGGGAAAGTCTCTGGCTCCTGTGACAATCTCACAGTCGAAGCCTGTTTGCTCGGTGAGAGAAGGGTTCACTGCTACCCTGCGTTTAGGCCGTAAAGTCACGTTGCCCCCCAACTCGGTGGCGCACGTTGACGTTGTAACTGATTATACGGGGAACGGGTTGGTGCACCCTCACCCCCGTCTTGCTCGCAAGCACCAAGTGCATGTTGCCCTTGGCACGATGGACTCCAAAGCCGGAGTCCCGTGGAGGATACAGGTGATGAACCTGAGCTCGTCGCCCCAGTACTTCAAGTCGGGAGCCAAGTTCGGCTATATCGACCAACATGAGGTACCGGTAGTAGCGGTCACCCTCAATGGGGGCGCGAGTAGCGACCCGAAGTCCGGAAAGGAGAAGCACCAAGCCAAGTCGGCCGCCTCTCCTCGGCCCCATGTGAACATGGAGGGTGTTCCACCCAGGTTGAGGGTTCAAGTCGAACGCCTCTTGGACCAATATCACAAGTTGTGGGATGGTCAATTGGGACTCATGAGAGCCACCCAACACCGGATCGAGTTGAAACCCGGTGCACCCCCTATACGCCAACAACCGTATAGGGGAGGGCCCCGTTCAAGGGCCCTCGTTAAGGAGCAAGTCGCTCGCATGGAGGCCCTCGATGTGATCGAGGCCAGCAACGCCGAGTGGGCGAGCCCGGTGGTTATTGTCCCCAAAGTTGATGGGACCCCCCGGTTCTGGATCGACTACCGTAAGCTCAACGAGAGCACGGTGAAGGACAGTTATCCCCTACCTAGGATGGATGACTGTCTGGACTCTCTGGGGGAGGCCAACGTGTTCTCTACCCTGGACTCTAACGCGGGGTACTGGCAAATTCCCATTGCCCCGGAGGACAGGCATAAAAGTACCTTTACCTGTCACTGTGGTACCTACCAGTGCAAGCGACTACCGTTTGGACTGTGCAACGCGCCGGCAACTTTCCAACGCGCTATGGAGATGATTCTGGCCGGAGTACGGTGGCAGATCTGTCTCGTATACCTAGACGATATCATTGTGTTCTCCCGAAGTCCGGGGGAACACATTGGCCATCTTGGCCAGGTGTTCAAGCTACTTGCTGACGCCGGAGTGTCACTGAAGGCGAGTAAGTGCCACCTCTTCACTCAAGAGGTGGAATACTTGGGAGATGTTGTCCGACCGGGGCGCCTCAGTGTCAATGAGAAGAACTTGAGGGCCATTCGTAAGGCTCAGTACACCCGGACCCAGACCCAGATGAGGAGCTTCCTCGGGATGTAGAACGTGTACCGACGTTTCACCAAGGGCTCCGCCAAGGTGGCGAAGCCATTGAATGAGCTAGTTAGCTCACTGCTACCGAAGAACCTGCCTCCCCCAAGTCGGGTGGAGCAGGAATCCTTTGAGACTCTTCGGGATCTTCTGCTGAAGCCCCCTATCTTGGCTATTCCCAGGTTGGGAGGCCACTCCATCCTGGATGTGGACGCTAGCTACGACCAACTTGGTTGTGTGTTGCATCAGCAGCAGCCGGACAAGGAGTACTTGCCGGTGGGATACTTCAGCAACGGGCTGAACTCGGCCGAGAAGAACTACGGAGTCACCGAGTTGGAAGGACTCGCAGCGGTGTGGGCGATGACGTCACTTCGTCACTACCTAGAGGGTGAGAAGTTCCTCATCCGCTGTGACCACCGCGCGTTGCAGTTCATCTTCAAGACGGATTGCACGAACACTCGTCTCAACCGGTGGAGGGTGCGACTGGCACCCTTCAACTTTGATATTGAGTACTGACCTGGCAGGCAACATGCCCTTGCCGACGGCCTATCTCGGGTACCTACCGAGAGGCTGGACACTAACTCAGTCGATGAGGACATCCCCATCGTGGGGGTAGTCACGCGCTCGGGTCAGGTGTTGGACCCCGAGGCGCCAGGGAACAAGAAGTACTTGCCCCTGTCCCTGGACGAGGTGGTGAAGGCCCAGGCCGAGGACCCCTTCTGCAAGTCGCAGAGGGATACACTGGATACGGTGGCGGAGACGCGGTTCTTTATCGGGGACGATGGCCTCCTCTTGAGGAGGGGGGTATTCCAGGGGATCGAACAACTTGTGGTCCCCGCATCTCTCAAGGACAGTATCCTTGAGAGGGAGCATAACGCTCCCACAGGTGGACACCTGGGGTCTAGCAAACTGTACCAGACCCTGAGGACCAGGTACTACTGGCCGTCCATGGTGGTGGACATCTATAGTTGGGTGGCTGCCTGCACAAGTTGTGCCCAGAACCGTCTGATGGAACGGCGGCCTACTACGGCTATGCTACTGTTCCCGGCCAAGGAGCCCTTTGCCGCGTTGGCAATGGACATCCTTGGGCCACTGCCAGTGACCGAGGAGGGCAACCAGTACCTCCTGGTCATCTGTGACCGCTTCACGAAACTTACGCGAGCGATCCCACTGGCAGAGATCACAGCCATGTCGGTCGTGTCAGCCTTCCTAGATCACTGGGTTGCCGCGTATGGCATCCCGGATAGTACACTATCGGACAATGGACCGCAATTTGCGTCTGTACTGTTTCAGGGAGTGTTGGATATGTTGGGGGTTCAGGCAAACTATGCCACCCCCTACCACCCATAAACTAATGGGCAGGTGGAGCGCTTCAACAAAACTATTGTTCGGCAGCTGCGCCACTATGTGAGTGAGCACGTGAAAACGTGGGACCAGTACATTTCTATTCTAACGACTGCCTACAATTCGCAGGTTCACTCATCTACCGGGGAAGTACCCCTCGCTTTTGTGACTCCCCGTCGCGTGCGGTCTATTGCCGTGCTGCGGTCGCCCCCAACTGGGGAGGATGGTGGCAGTACGCCTACTCCTACTGAGAGTAAGGCGGAGTTCGCTGCTAGGCTTGAAAAACTCATCCCTAAAGTCAGGGCTGAGATGGACAAAGCGCAAAAGCGCTACAAGCGTACCTCTGACAAAAAGGTGCGCAATGCTAAGCATGTCCCCGAGCAGGGTGACTGGGTACTGGTTCACTCACACACCCCAACTGGGGGTAAGTTGGTATTCCAGACGAAGGGGCCGTACCAGGTCCTTCGTACTGATGGGCGGCGCTTCACCATCGAAAGTGACGATGGGGTCCGCACAGTAGACGGACAGGACGTGGTCAAAGTTGCACCACCGCCTGCAAGCGACCCAGCTTGGGCGCGGGCGCTGGAAGCATGGCGCCTGCCCTCGCTGCCTGCGGCCAAACATGGCCCGCAGGAGTACGTGTTCGATAAGTTCATCGACCACGGCTGGGATGAGGACACTAACCGCCTCATGTTGAGGGTGCGTTGGTTCGGCTATAAGGCCAAGGATGATACGTGGGAATATGTGGAGGACCTTCCCGCTGAGAGGGTCCGGGCATACTGTGCCCGGAATGATATAGACCCTAACAGCCCCCCCTCAACGTGAGGGAGGGCCGAGCAACAGTGCCAAGAGAGTGCTTCAAGTCGAAGTGGTACGCAGAGTGGCTTTTAACTACAGCCTTACCCTTCACACTCCCACAACAAAGGCAGCTGCCAACTAGGCATGCATGCAGGACTCGCCAACCCCACGGCCCTCGCCCTCACGTGGAGGCGAGCTGCGAGACCCACGTCGATAACGCTCCCCACCAGTCGGCGGGGCCGGCGGCTCCAAGTCGGAACCGTCGCGCCCGTCACGGTCGCGCAAGTGGCGACGACCGCGGCTACTCTTCTGCTTAGTCTTGCGCGCAAGTTGGCGACGCAGATGCCGGACCGACTCCGACTCTGACGGAGTAGAGGACTCCGAGACGGAGTAAAACAACTCGTCTTCCGACACGGAGGGAGAGCGCCGCGAGCGTCGGCGACGACGGCGAGGAGGCGAGTATGCCCGGCTCGCCCGACGTTTGCCACGCCCAAGTGGGGCTGGCTGGGGCACAATAGCCCCGATGCGAGCCAACTCGGCCGTCATAAACTCCACCACTGACTCACAACTCGCGGTCGCCACCGCGGTACGAACGCGCTCCTCAAGTTGAGGAGTCTCGGGAACTTGAAGGGTTGCGGTCGACGCGGCAAACCAGGAAATGGTGCGCACCAACGAGGTGATCATCATCTCTGAGGTCAAAGGCGTTGCCTGTAACACCAACTTGGGGTAAACCGTCAGAAGAGTGGCCCCCAAGTTGGGGGACACCGGGGTGGACGACTCAACGGCCACGCTTATCGGGATGTCCCCGCGCGGCTGGTAGGGGACAGGAGGAAGCGGAGGGGCACGCCGAGGTGGCGGTGCCCGAGTGTAACTGCGACGCCTACTCGGGGCCCCCGCAGTGGGTTGAGTCATATGGTCATCGTGGGAGGGCACGGCCATCACTATGGCCTTGTCCGGGGGTGGCGCAGTGTGGCGATCCACCCCCGGGGCATACGGGTAGTCCCCGATGCCCAACCCCTCTCGTAGTACCACACGGCCGTCGTGAAGCTCACGAGCGATCCATACGAGCTGGCGAAGTGCGCCATCGTCCTTGGGCCCGCGGGTGGGACGGCGCAACTTGTGCTCGATGCTCTCCCACTCGATGAACTTGTGGAGGCGGAGCATCTCCTCAAGTAGAGTGAGTTGTCCTGATGAGCACCCCTCAGCAACTAGCTGAGGGGTGAGCTGTTCCAAACCTTGGATAAGCCGAAGGGGAAGATGCCAGAGCATCCCCCGCCGCTGAACACAAGACACCCAGGTCGACATGACCTCGAGGAGCCACTGTGTGGCCAACATGGCCCACACCAGGTGATCTGGGCTAGCCGTCAACATGACGGAGCCGACGTGGTCGAGCAACCGTGGTAGCAACGCAGGGAACCCGTCGGGGACCTCAGCTTGAGGCCACCACTCGGGCTTCTTCGGGTAGTACTGCTCCTTACTGGCGGCGGACTGCTGCGGAAACTCAAGTTGAGCCGAGGTCACCAAGTAGGGACCTCGCCGGAAGTCCTTCTCCATCCGCACATCAAAGTGATGAGTGTGCGGATCGGCCTCGTGAAGGTACGGGGGGCGAGTTGCCACCGCGTCCCAAGTAAAGGTCGGCAAGTCGCCGGGACCCGGGATAGTTCCCCCGCGGTCCACCATGGCCTTGGCCCGCTGTACGTCTTCGACCTCCTCGTCGTCCAGGAAGGCAAACTGGTCCGTCCTGAAGCCGGCAGGGAACCCGACCCTACGGGGATACTTCTCCCGTAGGCGGTCCCATACCCGACCCATCGCTGTGCCAAGTCGGCCACAGCGAAGAACAGTCAACCCCTCCTCATACAGAGGCCAAGCGGGGTAGAACCACCGCCCCAAGGCCTCACGTGGGACGACTTGGCCCGCCTTCGGGGGAGATCCCGCCGTCAACCCAAAGCCGGGTGACGCGGGAGTCCCATCCCCCGGAGCGATCGCGGAGCCCCCGCCGGAAGTCCCGGCGGGCGCTGCACCGTAGGAGGTGTCCTCCATACGTTCATCCAGAGAGTCGGTCTCCACCCCCGGGGTCGCCATGGCTCTCCCCACGTTAGGGAGAGACGCCCTTGTTGCAACGGCACGAGACCCGCCTCGAGTTGAGGGAGGCTCGGATCGTGGGTGGATGGGTGGCCTCCCCAGTGTGGGGCGGCCAAGGGGAAGGTGAAGGGGATGTGTTCGTGGTGGTGAAGTGAGAACCGGGGAGAGCAAGCTGCCGAGTAGGCGAGCTTGAGGAGAGGGGCGGTCAACGTGACCGCCTCCACGTCCACGTTACGTACTCGAGGGGGGACAGCAAGTCGCGCCCCCAACGCCGAGACGTGCGTTTACGCACCCCCTCACAGGGCCGACCGGGTCGGTCGGAACAGAGGAGAGGGGAGTGTGGCAGTATTGACCCCCATGTAGGGGGGCAACACGTGCCATGCAAGGGGCGGCAGGCCACTAGCCTGACCCGTTCCTCCCCCTGCATTTGGGTCCATATTCCCTAAGTTTGGGATAGTTAGCTTAGTAGTAAATCCAACTTGGATTTGAGGGTTTTCTGCATTTATCGTCTTGAATTTTCGTGTGGCCCAGTGGGCAGGTGCTGGGGTGGGCGATTCTGAGTGGCGAGATTCTGAGGGGACCCTGGGGGGATAAGGGGAGGGACAGCGGGGCTTGGCCCTGCTTCCCCGTCCCGACCAAGAAACTGTTGGACCACACACCATCCTCTTGTTTGTCAGTGGGGGGATTGCCCCACAACAGGGATAGAGTGTGTGCGACTTGCACTTCTTCCGGTTCCCCCGACATGGGAGGCAGCCCTTGTACGCCGCCCCAACTTGGGCGTCGCGTGTGCGAGAGGTTTTTGCCACAGACACCGTCCCCCGCAGTGACCAGAGATGCGTCAAGGGACGCGGGGTCTACCCCTTCGGGCACCGTCGTGCCAAGGAGGGTAGGCATGTTGGTCTCTTGACAGCCACAGTCCAGTTGCCTGCATGTCCAAAGATCGCCAGACCACAAGAGAGGGGTTGGGGAGCCAGGAACGGGATTCCCGTGAACGGGTGCAAATAATTCCCAAACCACAGATGAGGACAGAACAGGAAGAACCCAACCGCTGCTCCCCAATGTCTCTTCTCAAACACTCCAGTCCCCTGCTGCTCCACCAAATATGTGGTATAAAACTCGATCCTCTCAGACACTTGTCAATATCTCTCGGGGGAAAGGGACAGGTAACACAGAAACGGGAACTACGAGAGTGGTACGCCTGTTGCCTCACGTGCCTGCTGGCAGAGCAAACAGATACGCACGGTAGTGCACACGGGGAAGAGGAAAGCAAACGCGCAGTTGTCTTTTTCCCTGAGGGCGCGGGCCAAGGGCGCCTCGCTGTCCCTCTTAACGTGCATCTGGGGGAGCCTCGGCACGTTGGCCAGGTAGCCCCCCCCCCCCCTACCCCCGAGTGGCCCCGACCCAAGTCTAACCTCGTCAGGTCGGGGGCCACTATCACTACTAGTTCTAGTCTCCCTCACTAATCGCACACTCAAATTCTCACAAAATAAAGTCCCTCACAAGTATGCAAAAACCCATCAGAAGTACCTCTCTCACGTGTGGGTAGCGTAGTCCACCGCATCCCAGTGCCGGGCACGGGCCACGGCCGCCAACCATCCCTACACGGCGGGCGTGTCCTGGCACATGGTGCCCCCTGGTCGCCATCCTGGGTCGGCGCCAAGTCAGGGCCAGAGATGCTACGACCGGTCCCCGCGCATCTGTAGCAGGGGGGTAATGATGCGTCGTCTTAGAGGAGAGGCGGGCAGCACGAAGGCCCTTGCTGCTTTTTTTTGCATAAAGCAGACTGTGTCTCTCCCGAGACCCCTAAAAAAGAGCTCCAGCAACGCCCTGCTCCAGCTTTACCTCACATCCCCTCTTCCCACCCGCACCAAGCCAAGTGTCAGCCAAGCCAAACAGCTCCCGCTTTCCCGGGAGAGCCTCTGCGTCCGCCTCGCAGCCACTTTTAGCTCGGCCGGGGCAGGCCTGCCCCCCCTACAACAACAAAATCAGCGCCAGCGGCGCCAGTACCACCGCCACCATCGACGCCGTCGCCCACCCCGTTCCATGTACAACAGTTACTTTACCCCAGCTGCCGTGCCTCCAGGCCGCCTAGAGCTCTCCCCATACCCCCGCTCTCTCCCTCCAACTATCAACGCAGCCGCCATTGAACAGCGCGTGTCGCTATCGCGGGCACCCTACCTGGATCAAAAACCATCCCCGCCGCCGCCACCAGTCGCCCCCCCCTACCCCCCCAGAATAAAAGGCCTTCCACCTCTGCCCCTCTCTCCCCCCAAAATCGTAGCCATCATCGCCGCTGCAGCCACGATCACGATGGCCGCCTCGTCGGCCACGGCGGCTGCCAACATGGGCACCGGGGCGCGCGCGGTCGCCCCCACCGCGGGCACCGGCACAGGCACATTGGCCACCACCTCCGCCTCGGCCGCCGGGCCGGCTGCCACAGCCGCCGACGCCACCAGCGTCATCGTCTTCCCTGCCGCCGCCGTCATCGCCGCCGCCGCCCCCCCTTCCCCCCCCCCCAACACGCCGTCGTCGCTGCTGCCGTCGATGCCGCCGCCGCCGCTGACGTCGCCGAGCGCCCCCCCCCCCCCCCCCCCAACATGCCGTCGTCGCTGCTGCCGTTCATTCCGCCACCGTCGCTGACGTCGCCGCCGCCATCCCCCCCCTCCACCCCAAAAAACTCGTCGTCGCCGCCGCCACTGCCGCCGCCGCAATCGCCGTCGCCGCCGCCGCCACCGCCGCCCCCCCCCTCCCCCCCCGAACTCGCCGACGTGGCCACCGCCGCCGACGTGGCCACCGCCGCCGACGTCGCCGCCGCCGCCGATGTCGCCGCCGCAGCCGCCGCCGCCGCCGCCGCCGCCGTCGCTGCTGCTGCCGCCGCCGTCGTCGCCATCGTCGTCGTCGTCGTCACCGTCGTCGTCGCCATCGTCGACGCTGCCCGCGGCACCGGCCCGACCCCCCGTGCCGTGGCCTACCCCACCGCGTGTACCCCCCTCCCGCTGTCCCACTTGAACTTGATGAGCACGCTGGCAGGGTTTCCCGAAAGGGACCCACCAGCGCTCATGCGGGGCCCATTACACCGGGACATACCGTCAAGGCACCTGATTGGCTCAGGCCTGTGGCCCGAAGGTTCTCAAAGAAATGAGAAAAGAGCGCTCCTTGTATCTTTTTTCTGCAACGTACCATATATGGGGTATCTAGGCAGATATCAAGATCCAATATTCAAAAAAAGTTCGTTGGTCGTGCATGGTAAATGGGCCACGATCTCGGCCTCTCCGCCCCGTGTGGCCGTGGGTGGTCTCCCGCCTCGACCGCCGCGCTGTCGCCGTCCCGTCTCATCCCCCCACCCATCTTCCGCCACCCGCCGCTGCGCCCGTTGTCGCCGCCACCGCGCCGCCGCCCCCCTCCAGGCCGCCGCCGGCGGCGTTGGTCCTCGCCCGGACGGCCGCCGCCGCCGTCGCCGCCCCGTCCCCGTCCAATCCAACCCGCTCTTCCCCCCCCCCCCCTTACCTTCATCCCTCCCTACTCCACCGTCTTTTGTGGCCCTGTCATGGAGGAAGACGCCCTCCCCCTGCCCCCACCCGGTGGGGGGGCGGTTGGCATTGTCGCCACGGGGCGGCCGCTCGACCCGACCATCCCTGCCGCCCTCGCCGACGATGGTGGCGGTGGCGGCGGCGGTGGCGGCGGAGGCGGTGCAGCGGCGGTGGCGGTGACGGCGGCACAGGCGGCGGCGACGGCGGCGGCGGAGGCACAGGCGGCAGCGGCGGTGGCGGGCCCGACCGAGCGGGCGCGCGCCGCCGCGTCGGCGGCACGGCGGCGGGCGCGGCAGGAGTTTGCGCTGCCGCCGCTCGCGCAGCAGCGGTACAGGGTGAACCAGATTATCGGACAGGTGCGGTTTATGGGGGGTTGGGAAAGGCTGAGAGCACTAGGGGGGTGGGGGGGGGACAGGGGGAATGTTGGGACCCTGGCTGGATGGGGGGGGGGGGGGGGGGGGGTGAGAGAGACAAGACAGGGGCTGTTAGGGAGGGGGCAGGGGGCTGCGTAGGGGCGTGGGGCGCGGGTGCGATGAAGGGCAAGCGAGAGGGAGGGGTAGCTCTCCTGAGCGCGGAACGGGTGGGGAGCTGGGGGGCTAGGGGGGGCATCGTCCACCCACCCACTGGGGGGGGGGGGGGAGGATGGCATTGGTCACGTCCCGGCGACGGGCACGGGGGTGCCGTCGTGGCCGGGCGGGTCTGGCCGGCACCCTTTACTTGGGGGGGTCGGTGGGGTGGTTACCGCCTTCGCCTGCCGGCCCGTGCCACCTCGCAGGCCTGTGGCGGGCGTCGTCGGTGCGGCACCCGGCGGCCGTTGCCCCCCTCCCCCCCGCGGTGCGCCGCTGCTACCTCGCCGTGCGTCGTCGCTCCCCCCTACCCCGCCATGCCCCGCCGCTCCCCTCCATGTGCTGCTGTCCGCTCGTTTACGTGGTAGGGTGGGTGCACCCGTGGTCGGGCGCTGCGAGCGCCCGTCCCTACGGACGATGGTGATGGCAGTAGCGGCGGCCACGTCGGTGTTGGCGTGACGCGTCGTCTGGCCGACGGCGCCGGCGGGGGCGCCAGCGGCGCCCACGGACGGAGAGGACCCCCGACTGACCATTTTTTTTGGCTGTCGTTTTGTGGCGTCATCTGGTGCCCTTTGGGAGGGACTTGCGACATCTGGTGTCCTTTGGGAGGAACTTGCTCCCCCTTTTCCTGCCCCACACTTGTCTCCCTGCTTCGCTTCTGCCCACCCCCTTCCCCCCTCCCCGCCATCTGCCACACTCCCTCCGCCCCCCCTACCTCCCCCGTCCGCCCCCCTTCCTCCCCTCCGCGTTGCTCCCCTCGGGGCACACTCCGATTGTGATCATCCTTCACAGGGTGCGTACGGGGTAGTGGTGTCGGCGACAGACCAACAAACCAACCGGGAAGTGGCCATCAAGCGCATCGCAACAGTGTTTGACTCGATCGGTGAGGCGACGCGCATCCTGCGGGAGCTCAAGTTCCTCCGCCTCCTTCGCTCCCACGAGAATGTCATCTCCATCCTCGACGTGCTGCTGCCGTCGGATACAGAAAGGTTCCGCGACGTGTGCGTTGTGTTTGAGCTGATGCCCACCGACCTGCAGTGTGTCCTGCGGTCGCCCCTGCAGGTGACGCTGTCGCCCGACCACCAGCGGTTCATCATGTACCAGCTGCTAGCAGGGCTTGCCTTCCTCCACGCCTCCAACGTGCTGCACCGGGACCTCAAGCCCGCCAACATTCTCATTAATGACGCGTGCGAGGTGCGGATTTGCGACTTTGGCCTCGCCCGCGCTGCGTTTGCGACGACACCCGGCTCTGACGGACGGGACCCGACCGAGACGGTCTTTTGGACCGACTACGTGGCCACCCGCTGGTACCGCGCGCCAGAGCTTCTCCTGTCGGCGTACACCAGCTACTCTACTGCCATTGACCTGTGGTCGGCCGGCTGCATCTTTGCCGAGGTGGTCAGCGGCGGCGTGCCCCTTTTCCCTGGCCTCAACAACCGCGACATGCTGTCGCGGCAGGTGGCGCTGCTCGGAACTCCCGCTCGGTCGGCAATGGAGACCGTTCGGGACACGGCGGCCAAGCGGTACCTCCTTTCCCTCCCCGCCTCTGCAGGCGGGGGACCCAACGCGCTCGCCGCGGCGCTCCCGTCGGCAGACCCCAACGCGGTGCGCATCATCCGGCGGCTGCTGGCGTTTGACCCCCGCGCCCGCGCATCGGCGGCAGAGCTGCTCGGCGACCCCTGGTTTGCCGAGTACCGTGCTGAAGATGTCGGGCGGGTGGCGTATATGCCACCCGGCTCGCCGCTGCAGCGGGCGGAATTCGAGTTTGAGCGCTACAAGCTCGACGCGGAGCAGATGCGGTGGCTCTTCCTCAAGGAGATGGCCGTCTACCACCCGGCACAGGCGCACGTCATCCTCCGCTCCTTACCCCAAACGGTCGATGAAGAGGAGGCGGCGCCGGAGGCACCATCGGCGGCGGGAGGGGGCGCCGCCGCCGCCGCCGCCGCGCCGCCGGCCGAGCCGTCCCTGGAGTACGCCGTCCCATCTGAGGCGGCGCGCTTCCGCGCGACCATGCTGGCGGTGCAGAGCGGCGCGGAGCCGCCGCCCGGGTGGACCTCTCTCCCCACCCAGACGATGCACGGCATGGTTGGCGGCGCTGTCGACCCGCTGCTCGACAACCACAACCGGGCGGCGCGGGCGCGGGGGCAGGCCGCGGCAGCCAAGGCGGTGGCGGAGGCGGCGGCGGCGGGGGCCCCCACCGCCACCGCCACGGCTACTGCTGCCACCGCCGCCGCCACCACCCCCACCAATCCCAGCGCCGCCGCCGCGGGCGCTCCACCCTCAAACGCCGGCGTGCTCGCTCACGGGACGGTGAATGACGGTGGCGGGGGGGCGCCAGGGATGGACGGCGCCGGTGCCCCCATCGACTCGCTCTCCCCAATTCCGTCCTATATGGACGACGGCGACGGTGGCGGCGACGGTGGCGGCGACGTCGGCGGCGTCGGCGGCAGCGGCGGCCGTGGCCTCGGCGGCGGCAGCAATGCCGTCGGCTGCGGGAATGGCGGTGGCGGCATGGGCGGCGGCGGCGGCAGCGGTGGAGCGGAGGATATGGCGCTCACCTCCCCCCTGATGGTCGTACCGCCACCCGTGTGGCCCGCCCCGGGGCCATCGTCGGAGCGCGCCGACGGCGGCGGGGGGGGGGCGTGTGATGATATGGCCAGGGGATGATCACTCTTCTGTCGTGGGGCGGTGGGTTTAGGGAACAGGGGTGTGAAGGGAGCGAGAGGGAAAGGGGGGGGGGGGGCGGGGGGTTATCAGCCGCCGGCGAGGGGAGGTCGCGGGGGGGGGACGGCGCGCCAGGGCAGACCCTATCCCCGCTGTCAGCATGAGCTTTCCTTGTTCGTTCTGCTCCCCCGCTTCCTTCTCTTTTTTTCTTTGTCCTTTACCGCACCCCATTCGCTGGTCCTTGTGTCTGCGTGCATAACCACCTGCAGCTGCCCGCCGGTCTGCTTACCTTGTGTGTATGTACAGTACGAGGATTTTGACAGGCGACTTTGCCCGAGAGAGCTGCCATGGCATCGTCGTGTTGAGAACCTCACCGCGCGTTGACTGGACGCTTGTGGTGGGCGCGACAACGCCCCACACGTAACGTATGCACAGTACATGTGCTTGCTCCTGCGCACGTTGAAAACCCAGTACCCATTCAGAGTGTTGTTCCAGTCTTTACTTGGTGGTGCTCATGGCCAACACTGTCGTGCGGCTGCCAACCCGCAGACTCCGCTCGGTCTCGATCGCGAACATTGTATGGGACGCAGTAAGGCGCTTGCAGGGAGCTCTCCAAACGAGTAGAACGGAGGCGAGCATCAATGTACTGGCGATGATCGCCGTAGCTCATGTGTCTCCTACTTCCCATCTGATCTGATTGCTCAGCGGTGCCCCCTACATCGTGCATATACCTTCAGTAAGAAACGCACGGCGTGCTCTTCTCTTTGACCATGATGCATTTCGCGCCCCGAAGAAAGGAGCTGGGCATAGCAAGCCCTGTTCCTCCACGTTATCCCCTCGTCTGCTCCGTGAGCGACCACAGCTGAGCGGCGGCGCACCCACCTCGTCTGACTGTATGCTGATGGACCGGAGGGAGTCGTCAAGACCCCTCCGTCTGGGGCGTTGGAGAGAAGCGCCTGCGGGGTGCACACACGTTGGATCCCTCTGGTCGTGATTTCGTTCATATGTGGACGAACAATCACCAGTGCGAACAAGACGCTTGGAAAAACAAAATACCACCGTCAGGTGATAGGACACCGTTGTCATATGTGGCTGTCAATTCATTTCCTGCGGCGGTAAGGCTTGTCGGGGAAAGCCTTCGACAAGTAAGGTACTTACGTAATCTCACGCTCTCCCACGGCTGACGCGCGCATCTGGAGGGTGTGTGCGCACATGACAAGATGGGGGGGGGGTGGTGGTCCCGTTTACCCGTCGAGGTCACCAGTCTGTCATCGGCGCTGCGCCTCCCGCGCGGCTGTTGCCCGCCCCTTCCACCGCGGCGGCCATGGCCTTTGTTGGCGCCGCCGTTGGCACGGCGCCAGGACCCGTGTCGGATGCCGCCCTCTCTGCTTGCGGAGGGCGGCCGACAGTTGCGGCGGCACCCGCCGCCGCTGCCACCACCGCCGCCCCCAACGGCGGGGCCCGCCACAGCCGCCGCTGCCGGGCGGCGGCGTTGCGGTCGTCCCACTGGGGGGGGCGTGCGTGGGCGCCCCCCCCCCCGCCGTGGTTGGCAGCGTGTGGCCGCCGCAAGCGCGCCCTCCACAGCGCAGCAGGGGTGGTGGCGGTGCTGACGCCGTCAGCGTCTGCCGACGCGGCGGCCGCGGCGGCCGACGCTGCTGCCTCGGCTGACGTTGCGGCGGCCGCCAACGCGGCGGCGGCCGCTGATGCTGCGGCCACGGCCGCCGACGCGGCAACGGGGGGGGTGGCAACACCGTCGGCGTCTGTCGACGCCGCTGCGGCGGCGGCCAACGCGGCGGCGGCGGCCAACGCGGCGGCGGCGGCGGCCGACGCGGCAGCGGCGGCCGCCGCGACCGCTGCAGCGGCCGCCAAAGAGGCCGTGTCGGCAGCGGCGGCAGCGTCTGCAACGTCGGATGGGGCAGTGGCGGCGGCGCCGGCCCGCGGGGCCGCCCCTCCGTTGGAAGCGTCCGCGGTCGCACCCGCCGCCCAAGGGGCCGTCGCCGCCCCTGGTGTGTCCGCGGCAGCGCCCGCCCAACCGGCGGCCGCCGCCGCGTCGGGCGCGTCCGCCGCGGCAGCCCCCGCCCGAGGGGCGGCCGCCAGCCCTTCCACGTGGCACTTCCCCGCCCCCCCGCGGCGGCTGGTGGCCATTGGCGACGTCCACGGCGACGCGGTGGCGCTGCGGCGCGCCCTCGACGCGGCGGGCCTTCTTGCAGATGATGGCGGCTGGGCGGGGGGCGACACGGTGCTGGTGCAGGTGGGCGACGTGCTGGACCGCTGGTCCGAGGAGCGCGAGGCGCTGTCCATGTTGTTTCGGCTGCAAGACGAGGCCCCCGCCGCGGGAGGGGCCGTCCACCTTTTGATGGTGCGCGGGCAGGCTTGGCGTGCTCTTTCTGTGCTTGTTTTTGGCGTGGGTGGACGTGCTGTTTTGAAGATGTCACGGACGTAGGGGCTGGACAGTGGGCGGCGGCGGAGGGTGGAGGGTGGCGGATGGAGGGTGGGGGACAGTCGTGAGGGTCGCCGGAGGATGTGGGGCCGCATCCTGAGAGGACATTGGGCAACGCGGCCGCCTGGTGGGACTGAGGACTCTCCCCGCTGACACGCCGCCCCCACGTCTGTGCTCTGGCCCTTCTGGGCTTTCTCTTGCTCTTGGCTGGCTGCCTTGTTGCTTGCGTGCTCGTTGCCCGTCTTCCTCCCTTTCCCTCGCTTCTTGTTGCCTTTTGTGTTCCTGCTGTACAGGGAAACCACGAGATGATGGCCAGCGCGGGTGCCGTCCACGACGCGGCGGGCTGGCAGCCGCAACTGGCCGAGGCGGCGGGCATGTCGTACGCGGGCCTCAATTTTGAGGGCCCCCTGCGTCCCCCCCCCCCCGGCTGGGCGCCCTGGTCCGCCGCCGACCTGTGGGAGGAGGTGGACACGGACGCGGCGCGGATGGTGGCGGCCATGGCCATCCAGTCGGTGGAAGCGTCGGCCGCGGCGGTGGCGGCGGCGGCGGCCAACGACCCCCACGCCGAGGTGCTGGTCGAGGCCGCCGCCGACGCGGCGGCGATGGCGTCCTCCCGCCTGGCCCGCCGGCAGGCGGCCGTTTGGGCGGGCTCCCCGCTGATGGTGGAGCTCGCCCACCGCCTCCGCGCGGTGGTGGTCGTTGGGGGCATTGCGTTTGTGCACGCCCACCTGGACCGCAAGGTCGTGTCCCCCGCCTGGGCGGGCCTCTCCCGGTCTGCCCGCCGCGCCGCCGTGGACGACGCGCTATCGCGGCTCAACGCGGCGGCGGCGGCGGTGCTGGCCGGCGCGGCCGCCCCCGACGGGCCCGCCGCGGGCAGCCTCTTCCCCGTGGTGTGGGAGCGCTCGTGGGCCACCGCCCCGCCGACGCGGCGGTCTGGCCGCCGCCTCGACGCCCTCCTCGACGCCCTCTCCGCCACCACCCTGGTGGTTGGCCACACCCCGCAGCCTCACGGCATTACGCCCCGCTACGACGGGCGGGTGTGGTGTGTCGACACGGGCATGAGCCGCGGCATGGGCGGCGGCGACCCCGAGGCGCTCGAGTGGGTGCGCCAAGAGGGGGGGGGCGCGGCAGGGGGGCCGGCGGCCGCCGCCGACGGCGCAGGGGGGGGGGGGCGCCTTGGGCCCCCGACCGTGCTCTCTGCCCGGTGGGGGGCGCCTCGTGCGCGGGGGGGGGGAGACCCCACCGCGGGGGGGTAGAGGCGCCGCCGCCGCCGCCGCTGATGCCGCAACCATTTACCAAAACGGACGACTGTGCCCCCCCTTCCGCGCCGCGCGCGCGCGCGCACTCGGGCATGGGCATGGACCGCACGCCGTTGCTCTACGCCTTTGTCTTTCGCCACCCGCTCCCCTCTCCCCCCTTTCCTTCCCCTCCCGCCGTGCCCCTGCAGCACCCGCTGTCCCCTCTCCCCCGCGCGCCTTGCCCGCCCCAGTCGGCGGGCCACACCCGCAGCAGCGCTCCGCGGGGGTGCGGGTGCCCGCACCGGCCACCGCCACGCCCCTCCTCCCGTCCCCCTCTTTTTCATCTCCCGCCCAGTCCTCCCCCCCCCCCACCGCCCCCCCTACCGCGGGTACCTACATGAGCCGGGCAGGGGCGCGGCGGTTGGGCGGCGGGTGAGGGAGAGGGGGGGTATGTATGTACATACATACAGCCGCCGCCATGCCGGGGTAGCGTCGCTCCCCTCCCAGTCACCCGCTCGCCGCGGCCTTGACCTCACCTCCCCCCCCCACCCCGCCCCCGTTAGGTACCCCTGCTCGCCCCCCCTCCTCCCCCCCCGCCCCGTCCCGGCACACACCCTCCCAAGCCTGCCTGCTATCCCCCCCGCGCCCCCCCCTCTCCCCCTCCCACCCGATCAGGACTGCCCCCCCCCCCGGCCGGGGGGGGCTCCCCCGCTCACAGCACCGGGACGACATCCCTTAAATAGGTACTGTAGGTAGGGCCCCCGCGGGGCTCCCTCATGATGCGGCAGCGGATCGGATCCCCCCCCGCCGCCAAGGCTGTTGGCGGGGGGGTTTCCCCCGGCGTCACCTGCCGCCGCCGCCACCGCCGCCGCCGCTGCGCCGCTCCCCCCCCCCACCCCCCGCCCTTGCCGCTGCGGACACTGGTTGCGGCGGGGGGGGGGGGAAAGCGGCGGCGGGTGCCCGCCGCGGGTGCTCATTAGGAGCACCAGCGGCTGTGCTGGTAGACGGCGGGTGGGGGAGCAGCCCCGGCCCGCCACTACCGTCACCGCCGCCGTCACCGCCGCCGCCACCGTCACCGCCGCCGCCGCCGCCGCCGCCGCCGCCGCCATTGCCATTGCCGCCGCCGCCGCCGCCGCCGCCGCCGTCAACGGCAGCACCGCCAGGCTGCCCCCGCGTCGGGGGGTGGCCCGTCGCGGCGCCGGGGGAGTGGCCCGTCGCGGCGACAGGCGGGCTGCCTGCGGACCTGGGCGTACATACATACAGTATGTACTGTACCAACTGGCGGGGCGGCACGGCGCGGCGCAGAGGGCCCCCCGCCCCCGACCCCGCCCTACCGTCCACCACCGCGGTCCCCTTTTTTGGGCGCTCCCCCCCTCTCCCTCTTCTGGTGGCTGGCCGCCGCCGTCGCGGCTCGCCCACGCCACAACCCCCGCCGCCACGCGGCTGCGGCGCGCCCGCCCCCCCTTGCCCCGCGCAGCCGCGCTGCCGCCACTGCCGGGTGGCTGGCCACCGCGACAGCCTGTCGTGGGGATGGACGGATGGGGGGGGGGGGTCAGGGAGGCGCCGTCATGCCAGGCGCTGGCGCCCGCCGTCGACGGCCAGGGTGGGGGGGGAGTGGGAGTGGGAGTGGGGTGTGGGGCGAAAACGCCGCGGACGCGGCGGCGGTGGCGGGGGGGGGCCGCTGGCGCACCCCCCCCCCCGCCCCCCCCCCTGCCGCCTCCTCATGGGGACTCCCGCCTCCCCCCCACACCCGTCGGGCGGCGCTCCACCCTCTGCGCGTCCCCGCGACGGCCGGTGTGGGCCGGACGCGGGGGAGGGGAGGGTTTCCATAGGCGGCCGCCCGCAGGGCGCACGGCGTACGTCGCCCCCCCCCTCCCCCCCCCCACCCGCCCGCCTCTCTGTCTGCCGGCGTGTGGCGTGGCGAGTGGCTGGCACTCTCCCCCCGCGGCGGCCAGGCCGCCCTGCCGGCACGCCGTCGGTCGGTGTGGCTGCCCGCGCCGACGGGGCGGCGGTGGGGGGTCAAGCCCGCTGGGACGGGGGTGGCGGCGGCGGGGGTGGCGGGGGGGTGGCGGCGGCAGCGGCAACGTCCGCGCGGGGGGTGTCGGTTTCCGCCCTGCTCCTCCCGACGCGGTCTCCCCTTTCTCTGACGACCGGCCCTTCCCCTTGCCCCCCTTCATCCTTCGTCCTCCCTCCTTCGTCCTTCCTCCTCCTCCTCCTCCCCCGCCCTCCCTCCCTCCCCGTTGGTAAGCGTAGCCCCGTACAACACTACTCCCACGCGTTCCACCCCTCCACTCGCTGTCTTCTGCACCCCTGCAAGCCTGACCTTCCCCCTCCCCTCCCCCGCCACTCTCTCCCCCCCCACCCCACGCCCAACCATGTCTACCCCCGACCGCCCCGTCGGGGAGGACACCCCCCCGCCCGCCCTCCCATTAGACGACGCCCTCCCCCGCCCTGGGGACTTTCCCCTCCACTTTGGCGCCGCCTCGTCTGACGACCGCTCGTCGGCTTGCTCGGCCGTCTCCATTGGCGCCATCCTCCGCGCGAGCAGCATTGCCGCCCCAGACTCGCTCGCCGCCTTTACCCAACCGCCGGGAGGGGGGGTGGTGCCGGGGGGGGGGGCGGCCCGGGGGGGGGGGGCACGGGCGGCGGCGGCGACGGCGGAGGAAGCCGCACTAGTGGCAAGCGGCCGGTGCGGTACAGCCATGGCGGGGAGTCGTTTGGCGCGGGGGCGGGGGAGCGGCCGGTGATGGTCCACCGGTCGGTTGGGGGGGGCGGGGGGGCGGCGGTGGGGGCGGCGGTGGCGGGAGGATACCCCCACCTGGTGGGACTGCTGGGGATGGTGGCGGTGGCGGTGGCGGTGGCGGCGGCGGCGGCGGTGGGGGGGGGGAAGGGGGGGTGTGGCCGGCCCGGGCGGGGGGGCGCCGACCAAGGAGAGCCTCGGCCAGCTGTCGCCAATGAGCCCCGCCGACTGGGCGGCCGGCGACGGCGACGGCGGCGGGGGGGAGGGCACCAAGCGGCGGAGCGCGGGGGGGGGGCGCGTCGTCAAGCTCCTCCGCCGCATTGCCCACCGGCCGGCGGGGGGGGGGGGTGGGGCGCCGTGAGCGGCGGGGGACCGTACATCGGCGTCGCGGGAGCGGGGGACGAGTGCCATGGGCTTGGTGCGCAGGGGGGTTGGGGAGGAGGGCGCCGGCGCCTGCGCCCCCCTTCCTCTTTGGTAGGTTGGGCTGGTAGGCATGGAGGCGGATAGGCATGGGACGCGGGGCGGGGGGTAGGGGGGGGTAACGCTGCGGCGGGGCCGCCACCACCTTGCCAGCGGTTCCCCTCCCCCTTTTTTTTTTCCTCTGTACAATTTCTTCTGCTCGGCGCTGCGGCGGGAGGCGCCACACGGCGGCAGAGCCGTGACCAAAGCGTGCCTCCAGGAGCAGCAGGAGCGGGACGGCCGCCGCAGACGAGCGAGCACTGCCATGCGGGTGAACGACGGCGTCCCCGCGGCGGCCACAAGGCAGCCACCGTGGCGAGGGCGGGGGAAGAGAGGCGGAGCGATACGACTCGAGTGCTATGACTTTACACATGCAGCGCCGATGGCCGGGACCGGCGCCGACGCGCTGACGGATGCCCACGGCCCACGGGCGGGCGGGACCTGCCCGCCGCCAGGCCCGCCGCCGTGCCGGTAGCTGGCCAGCAGCGGCGGCGCGCGGGCCGCCTCCGCTCCATCTCCAACATCCACCGTCCCCTCCCTGTCCACCGCCGTCTCCACCACCGCCTCCATCAGCTCCTCCCATTCAATCTGTTCGAGCCCCACCCCCCCCCCAACCCCGCTCGGTACAGCTTGCGCAGCACACCGCACCGGGGGGGGAGGGTTACAAGTCCGCCGCACCCGCGGGCCATGCCGCGGGCGCCTTACCAGAGCTCTTTCGTGACCGCCCCCTCCCTGGGGCTCCTCCTCCCCCCCCTCCCCCCCTCCCACACCCACCCCCAACGGAAGGCATGAAGTCGTCGGCGGAGACCAGCGACAGCGTGCCCACCGCCGACGACGCCTGCACCTTGAGCATCACCGCCGCGTGGGCGACCAGCCGCTCTAGCGCCGACGCGGAGGAGCGGGCCTGCGCGGCGAGGAGGGCGTCGCGAAGCTCCGCCGCTACCGCCGCCCGGTGGGCGTCGCAGAGCACCGCCGCCGCGGGGCTCCCCGCGGGGTCGTCGTACGCAAGGAGGGAGAGGGCAGCTTCGAGGTCGGCGCATGCGCCCGCGGCGGAAGCGACCGCATCCGCGCGTGCAGAGGCGGCGGCGGCCTCTGCCGCCGCTGCACTGGCCGTCGCGGCCGCCGCGGCGGCCTTGGCCGACGCCTCCCGCGCGTGGGCCTGCGCGACGGCGGCGCCCGCGCCGCCGAGGACCATACCAATGGGGGCGTCGCCCAGGGGGACTGGGTAAAAGGGGGCGGGCAATGCCACCTCCAGCGGCGCCACCGCGGGGGGAACATACACCGCTACGGCGGTCGAGCGGCGGCCAGTGCCGGCCGCGGCGGTGGCGGCGGCGGCATCACGGGAGGCTGGCGGGCGGGCCGCCCTCGCGCCGCCCGCACCTGCATCCGTGGTGCCCGCCGCCGAGGTGGCGGGCTGCACCGCCAACGGGGGAGGCACACCAGCCGAGCTGAGGCCACCGGGGGCAAGGAGCATGTCGGCTAAGCCAATATGGGCGCCCCCATCGCTGCTACCACCGTTGGCGCCACTGCGGGCGCGGGCGAGCGGCTCAAAGGCGGCCGTGTTGGGTGACGCGGCAGCCGCTGTCGACGCCGCCGTCGACGCTGCCGCCGCCGCGGCAGCCGCCGCCGCCGACAGGGTGCCGGGCTTGCCACCTAGATCCAAAAACCCTCCCCCCAGTGGTGCCCCCCCGTCACGGTAGGGCGCCAGGCTGATGTGCGCAAAGGCAAGCGCCTCCTCCAGCCGCCCCTGCCGAACGAGCTCGACAAACTTCGCGCACAGCAGCCGCACCGTGAGACGTGGGGAGCCCGGCAGCAGCGTCGGATGGCGCGCCGCCACGGTCGCCATCGCGTCGTCAATGCGCCCTTCACAGACGGCGGCGTAGGCTTTTTCCCGCTCGGCGCGGGCGGCCATCTCCGAGTCCAGCAGCGCCCGCCGGTCGGTGGCGGCCGCAAACGCGGCCGCCGCCCGAGGAGCCCCTGCGTGGACCAGGTACTGAAGGACCACCCCCGATACCGCCTCAAGGGGTTTGGGCAGCTCCGTGGCGGCGGCGGCGGCCAGCTTCTCAGACCGCTTGCGCGCCACGTAGCCCTCAATGTCAAAGATGTAGCGGCGGGAGCCGGGTGTGGTGCGGTCAAAGGGCAGCGACTTCAACTCGTCGTCGCCCGAGTTCTCCGCCGCCGACCGGGCCGTACGGGCCAGCCACGCCGGCTCCGACGCCCCAAAGTTGGCCACCGCCACCTCCCCCTTTGTTCGCATGCCAACGGTGGGGTACAGCTCCCCCGTTACATTTTTAAACGCCTCACCCAGGCTCTTGCCATTCTTCGTAAACGTCACGGTCCCGTCAGTAAGGTCCCACAGACAGCCAATCGTGTCACCCGTCGTGTAGGTAGGCCCATAGTGGTCGCCCACGCCCGAGCCCGCAAACGCGTGACCGTCATCGGCGTGGTAGGCCCAAGAGCGGCTCTCCCATCCGGGCAGCCGCGTCAGCAGCACATCCCGAGCCGACAGGCCAATGCCGATAAAGCCCGACGTGCCCGCCGACTCGATGAACATCTCGTAGTAGAAAAAGGCGACGCCCGCCGTTGGAACCGGTGCGTCCGCGCGCACCGCCGACGCGTCCTTGTCTGCCTGGCCGATCCCATTGTACGTGGCGACCAGCCCGTCGGTGGAGATAGACATGGACTCACACTTGTCAGATTCGGACCAGCGGGTGGGCGCGCCCGCCGCGACGGCGGCCATGGACGCATCCCCGGCGCCGCATACGCCGCGGACACACAGTCGCGGCGCCGGGGGGGGGGAGCCTCGGCTGGCACTGCCGCCACCGCTGCCACCGCCGCCGCCGCCGTTGGCGGCGGCGTCACCGTTGGCGACCCCGTTCCCGGCAGTGTCGGCCGGCTTGGCCTCCCCACCGTCAGCCTGCGCATGCATAGTGGCGAGTAGGTTCCCCGTCGTTTAGGGTGGTCCGCCCCGGAGGTAGTGGGGTGAAACGGCCCCGGTACAACAGGTGGAAATTGAAAATGTTGGGGCGGAGGGAAGGGAGGGGAAGGGGGGGGCGGAAGGCGAGAGCCAGGACGTCGGTTGGGAGAGGGACGGCCAAGGGCGGAGACGCAGCAGCACCACCGCCAAGACGAAGTGCAGGGTCTGCGCCAAACAAGGCGCCGCACTCCAGGTCACCGAGGAGACCTCGGCGGCTCGGAGAAGGGGCCGACCGAGGCGCGACCACTGGAGCGCTTGTGGCTGTCCGTGGGAAAGCAGTGGCGGCGTGACGCACGCCTGCGCTCGCCAGACGGGGAGGCCCAGCCAGCAAGACGGCGTGTGGAACAGGCCCAGGAAGCTTTTGGTCAATTAGACCTGGTCAGGAGCTGCGTGACAAGGGGTGGGTCCCACGAGGTACTGGAAAGCACTGCACCTGTATTAACTGCTTTTGGAGTGGAATGTGCGTACGATTCATTTCGAACGATTACGTGTGGTAGGCATATCCATATTTGGGCTCTCAACTGTTCAACCGGGTCCCCGAGGAACTGTTCAGGTTACTTCTCCCGTGATGTGGTCAAGGCGGGATACGAAGTCATACCTCTGGCCGAGCGTCGGCGAAGCGCCTCAGTGGCGCGGGCACCGCCGTGGCGGGTGCGGACGTCGCTGGTGCGGCCTCGTCGAACGCGTCCGTCGCTTGCGCGGCCGTGGCGTGCGTGGCCATGGCGTGCGCCGCCGTCGGGGCCACTGTCTCCCCCGTCAGCTCCGGTGACCCCCCGGTAGCAGTCCTGGAGAGGCCGAGTTATCCGTACTATTGGCCCCCGCGTTGACCGCCGGCGTCTCGTCCACCCGCTCGCGGGTGGGGGTGTGGTGGCGGTAGCCACCGGTGGGGTCGTCCGAGTCGACCGCGTTGCCGTCGTCCAGTACCGCATCGACCTCCGCGTTGGTGCGGACCAGCTGGCCTTATGTAGATGGGGGAAGCCGTTAAACGCCCACCCCACAAGTGTGTCGGCAGTCGAGGCGCTGCCCGCGCAGCCAATGTCGGGGTGGTGGTAGTGCCCAATGCCCGACGGCTGCGCGTGGCCTGCGGCGGAGGGGACGCGGAGAGGGGGTGGCGGGTGGGGCGGGGGCGGGAGCGCAATCATCAAGGTAGGAATCATGAGCACGAGCGGGCCGGGCGCGTCGGCAAAAGAGAGGGAGCGCCCGCCTGTGAGGCAGACAACCAGCAGCGAGCCGATGAAGGGGGGGTGCTGCCTCGGGCGCGCAGCCACGCGCCCGGCATCCCTCCCACACCCGCCCTCTTCTCCCCCCGCCATCCCACGCCAACGGCGGCGCCCACACGCAACCGTACCATTGTCGTTGGTTGCCCTCCCACCCCCCCACGGACCGTACTCGCACAACCGACCAGGACGCCGCCGCGCACCCGACACGGCAATCCCGTCGTCCCCCGTCCTCCCGCCCGTACAGAAACACCCCTTTGACGGCCACGCCCATCGCCCCCCGTGGGGGGCACTCACCGGTTGACACCCCCCTTGAACGGCACGGGGGAGGGTGTAAGTCTTGGCAATGGAACGCAGCCCCATGGGGGTTGTCCGCCGTCCACCGGGTGGTCGGCCACGTTGGCCATAGACAGGATGGTGGTCCCGCCAGCGGCGGCGTGGGCATGGCGGACGCAGGAGCGGTAGTCGCGGAACTCCGAGAAGGGTGGCGCCCCGCCACTCGTCGGGGGACAAGCACTGGCCTGCAGGCCAGAGCTGAGGCGGCCCCCCGGGTAGGGCGCGCCCCCGCCGCCCCCACCGTCGTCGGGCGGTAGGCCCCCGTCGCCGCCGCCGCTGCCGTCGGTGGGAGAGGGAGGCGCGTCTTGGCGTCCCCGCCGCCCCCGCCGTCAGTGGGGGTGGCGGACGTGTTTAGGCGCGCCACGGCCGCGGCGGCCGCCGCCACCGAGGGGCACACCCCCAGCAGCGCCGTCGTGACGGCCAGGGCGACACCCTCCCAACTTCAGTCGACTGTCGCGGGCAGACGCGCAAGCGAGAACGAAAACGAGCTTGCCTGTTTCTTCCTTTCTGCCTCTACCCCCCGCCCACCCGGTGAATGCTTTCCAGCTTGCAGTCGCTTCACACGGGGCTCCCCCCCGCAGCGGGCAAACGCAGAGGCCCCCGGTGGGCGCCCAGGGATGGCGTCTGCGGGAACGAGGCCCGCTGCAACTCCTTTAGCGGGCTCGCCAGGTCCGCGTCATCGTCAGACGGGTCCACCCGCTCGGACGCGCCCTCTGACGTCACGTCCGACACGCTTGCCGCCCCGTCGACGTTGTCGTCGCACCCGCCGCCAAGTACCCCGTCGAGCGCCACCCGCAGGGGCCACGACGGCTTGGCCGCAGCTCTGCCATCCGTGGCCGCCGCCGCCGCCGCCGCCGCCGCCGCCGCCGCCGCCGCCGCCGCCGCCGCCGCCGCCGCCGCCGCTGCTACCGGCCCCTGACTGGCACCACGGCCGTCGGCGGGGGCCCACCCACGGGTGGCCCGACCGCCCACGCGGACGGTGGGCGTCGGTGGGCCCGCCTCCCACCCGCTGCGGTCCCCTCCCCCCGGCGTTGGCGTCGGCCCCTCCTCCACCCGCTCCACCGTCACCAGCAGGGTGGGCGGCAAGGGCCGGCCGCCGTCGCCGCGACGCGGCGGTGGCACCGTGGGCCCAGGAGGGGGCGATGAGGCCGAGCGCCACCTCCCCCCGGCCGAGGCTCCCCGCCAGGGCCTCGAGGCCGGGCAGCACCGCCGCCGCGCCGGGGGTGACCGTCAGCGGCCACCCGCGGCGGCGGCGGCAGGCGCGGCTGTCCTCGAGCACCTCCCCGTATGGCACCGCCGCCGAGGCGGGACTGGCGGCGGAGGAGGGGGAGGAGGCGGAAGAGGAAGAGAAGGAGGACGGGGGGCGGGGGGTCACGGGGGCGGGTGTCCCGATGGTGGGGGTGGCGCGGATGGTGTAGTGGATGGTTACGGGCGACAGGGGGCTGTCGGGGGGGGGGGGCGGACCTGTCGGGGGCCGGATGGTGCGCTTGGTGACGCCCCTGTCGGGGGTGACGGGCGTCCACGAGGCCAGCGGACCGGCGACGGTGGCCATGGTAGAGGTCACGGCGAGGGAGCAATGACAAAGAAAAAACACAGAGAGAGAGTGAGGGGGGGCGGGGGGGAGGAGGTGCAGGGCGTGCCGAGATGAACAGCTGGTGTCTTGGACAAGTGGGCAGGGGCGGACCGAGAGAGTCCCAGTTGACGACGACCGCGGAATGGGGGCAGCACCTGTGGGGAACGTCGTCACGGGCACTGAAGGGCTGGACGATGCCAAGCCGTCATTTTCTATCTGGGAGCCGTGCAGATACTCCTGCGTCTGGGCCGAGCACATTGGCGGCGGGGAGAGGCGGTGGAACGTGGACTCCTCGGCTCCTCACCGGCGGGCTGCGGCAACCTCGGCCCCTGCTGCAGCCGCGCTGTCCCGGTGCGCCGGTGGCGGCCAGTCTCGGCGGCGGCCGCCTCCGCGCTCCGCGTCGGCTGTACCGCGGCAGACCCCCGGCGGTGCAGCCGACGCAGGCCGCCCGCGGCGCATCGCGCGGTGGGACCCAGCGTTCCCCGTCAGGCCAAGTTCGTCAGCCGCTGCAACTCGCGACGGGGGAGGAGCCCCCCGGACCCCGCCCCAGCCCCCGCGGCCGGCAGTCCGCGTCAATGCGCGACGCCCGCAACGCCGCGACGGGTGAGCGTGCGGCGGCGGGGTGCCCCACGGGTGGCCACCTGTGGGTGCGGACAGAGTGCAACGGCGGGCGGGTCCGCCGCCCGAGGCGTAACGGGACCGCAAGGATCCACGACCCCAGCTGGCCCTGCAGGGCAGCCGCTCTCGGTAGCCCAGATCTGCCGTCGTCGAGCTTGTATTATTGCCCTCGTTCACAGTTGGATTTCGTAGATCAGACGAAACATGATTTACATTTCAGTTTGCATTGTCTCCTACATGTGCACAGGGTCCGCACATGCAAGGTAAGTACTTGTGCACCGATGCCAACGCGTCTTCACGCACAAGCTTCATTATCTAGCGAAGCTCTATACGATGTTTAGCGAAGCTCTAGATATACGATGTGGCCAGCATGAAGGGCAATTCGTGGCTCACAATCGCTCTCAGCGTGACGCCAATACTGTAGGGGCGCTGATTGGTCAACTGTCGGGTCGCCCGGTTGAAGCTTGAATATGTAGCGCTCAGCCGCTTGCTCTCCAGCGACGCCTTGTGGTTAGGTGATGAATGGTCGACGAATGTGGTACGGTTCTATGTGATTGGGCGATGAATAGTCGACGAATGTGGTCCAAACTGTGCGATTTTGAGTATAAAACGCATGCACTTGTATGACCATTCTGAGAAAATACAGGAGCAAAGCTCCGCAGATTTGCGCACGTCCAGTTCAGATGGGCTTCTTGTGGACCTCTGGGTCCCCCCACCCCAAGAGATGGTGTATGGCGGTCGTTATTCTTCTCTGCCAGTCTCGACCCAGGTGCCCGTTTGTGTCTCTGTCCAGCGTACTATTCGGCTCTCTTTGTGCATGCTCCAGGGCTTTTCAACGAATAAGATGCACCCGCTCTGACCCAAACGTCCCCTCACTGGGCGTGAGCTGGGCTGCTAACAGCCAGCTGGCCAGATGACTGCGGCGGCTGCACCGCCCCGTGTCGGTGTTCTGCCCCCAGTGTCCCACAGCGCCCTCTGGCTTCACCCGGATACCCGCCATGCAACGGCGGTGCGCCCTTGTCCTGCGCGCGCCCCAGACTCTCTATGAGGGTGGGCGTGCAAGGCGGCTGCGTACACGGGCGCCCGCCCTCGTGCTCGTGCCCGCCGCGTGCGCCGCGCCGCACGCGGCCGCGCGTTCACGTTGGAGGCGCAACCCCCCCCGCTTCCCCTCTCCCTCCTTTGCACCCTGCACCGTGACGCATCCGACGGTTCTGCCGGCGGTGTTTGGATATGCGCTCGGAAACAGCGCTGGGGGGGGGGGGGGGGGGGCGTGCCCGGAGAGGGACCACAGGGCCACAGCGGAGCACCAGGGGGAGAGAGGGGGTCGGAAAGTTCCAGCTCGGATCCGAAAAAGCGTTGCTATCCGCCCCCCTCGCGCTCCCGGCTGGGGGCCCCACATGGATCGATAGTTGAACAAGCAGTTTCATGGTTGGTGGCAGCCCCGCGCCGCGCCACGGGCGCCGCTGCCTTGGTGTTGCCGCCGTCGTTGCGTCACTGGTGCAAAACGTGCCCGCCGGGCTGGCTCGCGTACACTGGCAGTGCGGGGGAAATTACATGTCGAGACGGGGAGGGGGGGGGGGGGGGGGGGGGGGGGGGGGGGGGGGCCTCTTTGAGGAGGGACCCCCCCCCCTGGCTCCTCGCCACGAACCCGTCCGTCCCCTGACGGCACAGGGAGGTACTGTACTGTACTGTACACAGTACACTGTACAGTAGGTGGTCGGTCCGCCACGCCGCCCGCCGCCCCCGCGTCCCCGTCAACAGCAGTGAGTCACACGCCGCCGACGGCGCCGTCCCCCGCGCGCCCCCCCCCCGGCCGCCACCGCCAGCACTGCCGCCGCCCGCCACCGCCGCTACCGCCGCCGCCGCCACCGCCAGCACTGCCTGCCGCCGCCAACGTCGTCCACCGTTGGCAAGGGGGGGGGGGGGGGGGGGGGGGAAGGGTACGCCTCCCAACCACCCCCACCCGCCCCCCCTCCCTACCCCACCCGCCAACCTCGAGCAATCCACCACTGCCAGCCTGTCGCTGTCGGTGCGCCCCCCCCCCACCGGCCAGGTTCGCGGCCCCCTCCCCACCGACGGGTTGCCGCCGCACGCGCGCTCGCGCGCGTGCGTCCGTGCGCCCACAGCCCTGCAGGGGGGTGGGCGCGCGGTACTCACGTGACGAGGGCGCGCCCCCGTCACCCCTTTGCCCCCCACCCCCTCCCCTTCCCCCCAACAGACGGGGCGCTCCCATCGGGGGTGTGTGTCACCCCGTCATAGGGGGGGGGGGAGTCAATAGATTGAGGGGGGGTGAATCGACCCGCTGACGCTGTCTGTGCCGCCGCCGCCGCCCCCCCCCCCCCCCTCCCCCCCCCCCCCCCCATTGCGTGCTGGATCTGCCGGCTCTGCCCGCCGCTGGCGGCAGAGCGGCCTGCCGCCCCGCCCGCGGCTGGGCGGGTGTGGCCCCACCGCCCGCAGGCGGCCGGTCGGCCCGCCCGCACGCTTGGCCGCCCGCCCGCCCCCACCCCCCCGGCCGACCAGCCGGCCGCCCTTCTGGCGGCCGCCGCCTGGGGTGCCTTCCGGGGCCCACCCCACCGCACCCCCCCCCCCCCCCCCCCCCGCCTCTTGCAGGGCATGCCCACCCCCCACCCCCACCTCCCTCAGCCGCAGACCCTGTCAGCGCGGGGTTCCCCCCCCCCCTTTCCGCCCACCCACCCGCCGCGGGCGGCTGCCGCCACGGCGGCAGACGGCGGTGACGGCGGCAGCGGCCGCCACGCGCGGCGGGGTTCGGAAGGGGGTGTGTGGATACCCCCCAGGGGGTCCACTCACCGGTAAATAGGTAGAGTATGTAGGGGAGGGGGAGTGGGGGGTGGGGTGGCCATGCCATGCCCGGGCTGCCGGCAGCGGCCGCCTGCCACACGGCCCCTGCACCAGCGGGGCTGGTGAGTGGCTCCCCCCTCGCCGTGGCTTCCCACCCCCCCCCCCTCGCCCCCCCCCGCCCGCGGGGGGAGCCACAGCACCCCACCGCCGCCGCCACCGCCGCCGCCGCCACCGCCGCTGCCGCCGCCGCGCACTGACGGGGTGGCGGCGGGTGCGGCGCACCGTCGGCGGGGGGCGCACTCTGCCGCCTTGCCACCCGCCTACCCCACCACCCCCCGCCGGCCGCGCGCGCCCAACACCGCCTGTGCGGTTGGGGCAAGCCACCCTGGTCTCCGCGGCCGCCCGCCC
>CM020620.1:1592387-1671252 GCA_009829735.1 Pyropia yezoensis | reverse complement strand
ATCGAAGTCAAACGCAACCACTCAACACAATCAACAGATCGCAGCACCACGAGTACAAGAAACGGACTGGATCCCTATCCGTGTGCCAGGGCCGAAGACGGCGTCACCCACAGGGTGACGGAAACCCGTCCCCTGCTGCTCCATCAATGTAGCACAATAGGAATCCGCTGCACGTCCACTCTCAGGGAACACTCACCACGGGGGATCGGCACCAACGTCACCGGGAGGCCAAGGTTGCTGTCCTTGGAGCGCAAGCCACGGGACCAAGATGGGAGCCCAAATGGGAGGGGTTTTGTTGTTCTACCTTGGCCGGCGGTGGATTCGCCGCCGGCCCCCTCGTTATAACCCTCGGAGACACTACTAACTACCCTCCACCCCAAGATGCAAGTCCCTCTGGTCATACGTAACTTATAGATACCGTGACCAGTACGGACTCCCAAATTGAACGTTAAGGGTTAGAAGTAGCCCCCCTAATATTAGGGTCACAATACGGACAACCATATTGCTACACGTACGCTCTTGACGGGCGTCGAGCCCGGTGAACCGGGCCTCGATGCGGGCCAGTGATGCCATCAGGGAGTCCCCTGGTGAAGGTGGCGGCGGCGTGAGGTCGGCAGAGGACAGTTGCGGCGGTCCGCCGCCCCCGGCCGTCCGTGTCGTACCAAACGCCGATCCGGCACCGGAGAGCATCGGCGTCTCAATGTTGTCGATCGGGTTACCGATCCCGGTTCCCGGGTTCAGCTCCGGGGTCGGCGTCGACGCCGATCCGTCATCTTGAACGTTCCCCGTCTCTTGGGTAGACATAGTCACAATCAGTCAACCGACGTAACAATCACCACGAATAAGAGAGCGAGGGGGTAGTTGGGGGCGGGTAACAGTAGATCGAAGTCAAACGCAACCACTCAACACAATCAAACAGATCGCAGCACCACGAGTACAAGAAACGGACTGGATCCCTATCCGTGTGCCAGGGCCGAAGACGGCGTCACCACCAGGGTGACGGAAACCCGTCCCCTGCTGCTCCATCAATGTAGCACAATAGGAATCCGCTGCACGTCCACTCTCAGGGAACACTCACCACGGGGGATCGGCACCAACGTCACCGGGAGGCCAAGGTTGCTGTCCTTGGAGCGCAAGCCACGGGACCAAGATGGGAGCCCAAATGGGAGGGGTTTTGTTGTTCTACCTTGGCCGGCGGTGGATTCGCCGCCGGCCCCCTCGTTATAAACCCTCGGAGACACTACTAACTACCCTCCACCCCAAGATGCAAGTCCCTCTGGTCATACGTAACTTATAGATACCGTGACCAGTACGGACTCCCAAATTGAACGTTAAGGGTTAGAAGTAGCCCCCCTAATATTAGGGTCACAATACGGACAACCATATTGCTACACGTACGCTCTTGACGGGCGTCGAGCCCGGTGAACCGGGCCTCGATGCGGGCCAGTGATGCCATCAGGGAGTCCCCTGGTGAAGGTGGCGGCGGCGTGAGGTCGGCAGAGGACAGTTGCGGCGGTCCGCCGCCCCCGGCCGTCCGTGTCGTACCAAACGCCGATCCGGCACCGGAGAGCATCGGCGTCTCAATGTTGTCGATCGGGTTACCGATCCCGGTTCCCGGGTTCAGCTCCGGGGTCGGCGTCGACGCCGATCCGTCATCTTGAACGTTCCCCGTCTCTTGGGTAGACATAGTCACAATCAGTCAACCGACGTAACAATCACCACGAATAAGAGAGCGAGGGGGTAGTTGGGGGCGGGTAACAGTAGATCGAAGTCAAACGCAACCACTCAACACAATCAAACAGATCGCAGCACCACGAGTACAAGAAACGGACTGGATCCCTATCCGTGTGCCAGGGCCGAAGACGGCGTCACCACCAGGGTGACGGAAACCCGTCCCCTGCTGCTCCATCAATGTAGCACAATAGGAATCCGCTGCACGTCCACTCTCAGGGAACACTCACCACGGGGGATCGGCACCAACGTCACCGGGAGGCCAAGGTTGCTGTCCTTGGAGCGCAAGCCACGGGACCAAGATGGGAGCCCAAATGGGAGGGGTTTTGTTGTTCTACCTTGGCCGGCGGTGGATTCGCCGCCGGCCCCCTCGTTATAAACCCTCGGAGACACTACTAACTACCCTCCACCCCAAGATGCAAGTCCCTCTGGTCATACGTAACTTATAGATACCGTGACCAGTACGGACTCCCAAATTGAACGTTAAGGGTTAGAAGTAGCCCCCCTAATATTAGGGTCACAATACGGACAACCATATTGCTACACGTACGCTCTTGACGGGCGTCGAGCCCGGTGAACCGGGCCTCGATGCGGGCCAGTGATGCCATCAGGGAGTCCCCTGGTGAAGGTGGCGGCGGCGTGAGGTCGGCAGAGGACAGTTGCGGCGGTCCGCCGCCCCGGGCCGTCCGTGTCGTACCAAACGCCGATCCGGCACCGGAGAGCATCGGCGTCTCAATGTTGTCGATCGGGTTACCGATCCCGGTTCCCGGGTTCAGCTCCGGGGTCGGCGTCGACGCCGATCCGTCATCTTGAACGTTCCCCGTCTCTTGGGTAGACATAGTCACAATCAGTCAACCGACGTAACAATCACCACGAATAAGAGAGCGAGGGGGTAGTTGGGGGCGGGTAACAGTAGATCGAAGTCAAACGCAACCACTCAACACAATCAAACAGATCGCAGCACCACGAGTACAAGAAACGGACTGGATCCCTATCCGTGTGCCAGGGCCGAAGACGGCGTCACCACCAGGGTGACGGAAACCCGTCCCCTGCTGCTCCATCAATGTAGCACAATAGGAATCCGCTGCACGTCCACTCTCAGGGAACACTCACCACGGGGGATCGGCACCAACGTCACCGGGAGGCCAAGGTTGCTGTCCTTGGAGCGCAAGCCACGGGACCAAGATGGGAGCCCAAATGGGAGGGGTTTTGTTGTTCTACCTTGGCCGGCGGTGGATTCGCCGCCGGCCCCCTCGTTATAAACCCTCGGAGACACTACTAACTACCCTCCACCCCAAGATGCAAGTCCCTCTGGTCATACGTAACTTATAGATACCGTGACCAGTACGGACTCCCAAATTGAACGTTAAGGGTTAGAAGTAGCCCCCCTAATATTAGGGTCACAATACGGACAACCATATTGCTACACGTACGCTCTTGACGGGCGTCGAGCCCGGTGAACCGGGCCTCGATGCGGGCCAGTGATGCCATCAGGGAGTCCCCTGGTGAAGGTGGCGGCGGCGTGAGGTCGGCAGAGGACAGTTGCGGCGGTCCGCCGCCCCGGGCCGTCCGTGTCGTACCAAACGCCGATCCGGCACCGGAGAGCATCGGCGTCTCAATGTTGTCGATCGGGTTACCGATCCCGGTTCCCGGGTTCAGCTCCGGGGTCGGCGTCGACGCCGATCCGTCATCTTGAACGTTCCCCGTCTCTTGGGTAGACATAGTCACAATCAGTCAACCGACGTAACAATCACCACGAATAAGAGAGCGAGGGGGTAGTTGGGGGCGGGTAACAGTAGATCGAAGTCAAACGCAACCACTCAACACAATCAAACAGATCGCAGCACCACGAGTACAAGAAACGGACTGGATCCCTATCCGTGTGCCAGGGCCGAAGACGGCGTCACCACCAGGGTGACGGAAACCCGTCCCCTGCTGCTCCATCAATGTAGCACAATAGGAATCCGCTGCACGTCCACTCTCAGGGAACACTCACCACGGGGGATCGGCACCAACGTCACCGGGAGGCCAAGGTTGCTGTCCTTGGAGCGCAAGCCACGGGACCAAGATGGGAGCCCAAATGGGAGGGGTTTTGTTGTTCTACCTTGGCCGGCGGTGGATTCGCCGCCGGCCCCCTCGTTATAAACCCTCGGAGACACTACTAACTACCCTCCACCCCAAGATGCAAGTCCCTCTGGTCATACGTAACTTATAGATACCGTGACCAGTACGGACTCCCAAATTGAACGTTAAGGGTTAGAAGTAGCCCCCCTAATATTAGGGTCACAATACGGACAACCATATTGCTACACGTACGCTCTTGACGGGCGTCGAGCCCGGTGAACCGGGCCTCGATGCGGGCCAGTGATGCCATCAGGGAGTCCCCTGGTGAAGGTGGCGGCGGCGTGAGGTCGGCAGAGGACAGTTGCGGCGGTCCGCCGCCCCGGGCCGTCCGTGTCGTACCAAACGCCGATCCGGCACCGGAGAGCATCGGCGTCTCAATGTTGTCGATCGGGTTACCGATCCCGGTTCCCGGGTTCAGCTCCGGGGTCGGCGTCGACGCCGATCCGTCATCTTGAACGTTCCCCGTCTCTTGGGTAGACATAGTCACAATCAGTCAACCGACGTAACAATCACCACGAATAAGAGAGCGAGGGGGTAGTTGGGGGCGGGTAACAGTAGATCGAAGTCAAACGCAACCACTCAACACAATCAAACAGATCGCAGCACCACGAGTACAAGAAACGGACTGGATCCCTATCCGTGTGCCAGGGCCGAAGACGGCGTCACCACCAGGGTGACGGAAACCCGTCCCCTGCTGCTCCATCAATGTAGCACAATAGGAATCCGCTGCACGTCCACTCTCAGGGAACACTCACCACGGGGGATCGGCACCAACGTCACCGGGAGGCCAAGGTTGCTGTCCTTGGAGCGCAAGCCACGGGACCAAGATGGGAGCCCAAATGGGAGGGGTTTTGTTGTTCTACCTTGGCCGGTGGTGGATTCGCCGCCGGCCCCCTCGTTATAAACCCTCGGAGACACTACTAACTACCCTCCACCCCAAGATGCAAGTCCCTCTGGTCATACGTAACTTATAGATACCGTGACCAGTACGGACTCCCAAATTGAACGTTAAGGGTTAGAAGTAGCCCCCCTAATATTAGGGTCACAATACGGACAACCATATTGCTACACGTACGCTCTTGACGGGCGTCGAGCCCGGTGAACCGGGCCTCGATGCGGGCCAGTGATGCCATCAGGGAGTCCCCTGGTGAAGGTGGCGGCGGCGTGAGGTCGGCAGAGGACAGTTGCGGCGGTCCGCCGCCCCCGGCCGTCCGTGTCGTACCAAACGCCGATCCGGCACCGGAGAGCATCGGCGTCTCAATGTTGTCGATCGGGTTACCGATCCCGGTTCCCGGGTTCAGCTCCGGGGTCGGCGTCGACGCCGATCCGTCATCTTGAACGTTCCCCGTCTCTTGGGTAGACATAGTCACAATCAGTCAACCGACGTAACAATCACCACGAATAAGAGAGCGAGGGGGTAGTTGGGGGCGGGTAACAGTAGATCGAAGTCAAACGCAACCACTCAACACAATCAAACAGATCGCAGCACCACGAGTACAAGAAACGGACTGGATCCCTATCCGTGTGCCAGGGCCGAAGACGGCGTCACCACCAGGGTGACGGAAACCCGTCCCCTGCTGCTCCATCAATGTAGCACAATAGGAATCCGCTGCACGTCCACTCTCAGGGAACACTCACCACGGGGGATCGGCACCAACGTCACCGGGAGGCCAAGGTTGCTGTCCTTGGAGCGCAAGCCACGGGACCAAGATGGGAGCCCAAATGGGAGGGGTTTTGTTGTTCTACCTTGGCCGGCGGTGGATTCGCCGCCGGCCCCCTCGTTATAAACCCTCGGAGACACTACTAACTACCCTCCACCCCAAGATGCAAGTCCCTCTGGTCATACGTAACTTATAGATACCGTGACCAGTACGGACTCCCAAATTGAACGTTAAGGGTTAGAAGTAGCCCCCCTAATATTAGGGTCACAATACGGACAACCATATTGCTACACGTACGCTCTTGACGGGCGTCGAGCCCGGTGAACCGGGCCTCGATGCGGGCCAGTGATGCCATCAGGGAGTCCCCTGGTGAAGGTGGCGGCGGCGTGAGGTCGGCAGAGGACAGTTGCGGCGGTCCGCCGCCCCGGGCCGTCCGTGTCGTACCAAACGCCGATCCGGCACCGGAGAGCATCGGCGTCTCAATGTTGTCGATCGGGTTACCGATCCCGGTTCCCGGGTTCAGCTCCGGGGTCGGCGTCGACGCCGATCCGTCATCTTGAACGTTCCCCGTCTCTTGGGTAGACATAGTCACAATCAGTCAACCGACGTAACAATCACCACGAATAAGAGAGCGAGGGGGTAGTTGGGGGCGGATAACAGTAGATCGAAGTCAAACGCAACCACTCAACACAATCAAACAGATCGCAGCACCACGAGTACAAGAAACGGACTGGATCCCTATCCGCGTGCCAGGGCCGAAGACGGCGTCACCACCAGGGTGACGGAAACCCGTCCCCTGCTGCTCCATCAATGTAGCACAATAGGAATCCGCTGCACGTCCACTCTCAGGGAACACTCACCACGGGGGATCGGCACCAACGTCACCGGGAGGCCAAGGTTGCTGTCCTTGGAGCGCAAGCCACGGGACCAAGATGGGAGCCCAAATGGGAGGGGTTTTGTTGTTCTACCTTGGCCGGTGGTGGATTCGCCGCCGGCCCCCTCGTTATAAACCCTCGGAGACACTACTAACTACCCTCCACCCCAAGATGCAAGTCCCTCTGGTCATACGTAACTTATAGATACCGTGACCAATCCGGACTCTCAAATTGAACGTTATGGGCCAGACGTAGCCCCCCTAATATTAGGGTCACAATACGGCCAACCATATTGCTACACGGCTACGGGTCCCACTGCTGAAGGGGCGGGAGGGGGCGCGTCGGCTACCGCCGGCCGGGCGTCTCGCCGCAGCTGTGAGCCAAAACACAGCTCTGCCAGTCGCAGGCGTTCAATAGAGAGCTTCGGCAATTGCGTCGTGGGTACCAAACGTGGGTAAATCGTGGGTCGGTGACCCACGTTGACCAACCCACATTTGCGGCCACGCCGATCTTCGTCACATATTCAAATATCAATCGGGTCGTTGCGCGAGCTCTCGCCCTCGGCGCACGGAAAAATTTCCCACTTGCGCCATGCCGCCGTTTCTCGCACGTATTTACGGGCGTGTGAATGCACCTGTGCGCGCGGCGGAGACAGCTGACAGACGCTGGGAGCGCTCTCTGGTGACCCTGGGAGGGATGCCGTCGTGGCCTCGTGGGAGGGGGGCGCCGCCCTGGCGCCCTGGCTGCGCGGGGGCGGGGCGCCGCCCTAACCGCTTGCGGGGGGGGGACGCCGTTCTGGCCGCGCGGGCGGGCGCGCCGAGAGCTGATTGGCGCAGGAAGAGATAATTCCACCGCAGGCGGCGCCGCGCCTCTCAGAGCTGGCATCGAGGTTGGCTTTGCCGTCGAGGGAGGCCCTCGTGGAGGGAGGCTCGAGCGGCCAGGGGGAGGAAACGGGGGGGGCGGGGGTGGGAAGAGGGGCTGAAGCACAAGGGAGCAAGGGGGAATAGGGGAGGGGTCGGCGGCGTTGCGGGGCCCCCCTGGAGGGAGGCAAGAACCGAATACTATGCGCCGCGAGAGGGGAACACCGGTGCATGACGAAGCCGAGTCGGGGTGGGAAGGGACGGCGGTTCCAGTGGTCAAGACAGAAACTCATGGTGCACAGTCCAAGCCCGTGCCGTGGCCAAGGGAGCGCCACAATACGGTGGAAAGCCAGCCCTCAAGCGTGGGCGTCCAGAGGGCGTCACCGACAGGTGCCGCACTGGAGGCAGCTGTCGGTCTCCAAGTACAGTAGTTATGGGCTTTTATCTGGCTGGGTTACATACGGGCCGTATATAGTCCAGCCGCACTCGCACGAGGGCCCGACCAAGAAAATCCACACTTATGGACATAATTTGCTACGAAGCAAGAACTCTGGCACACGCCCCGAAAAATACCTCCTGTGACCAGAACCACTTGCCGCCGTGGTCACACAAGAACGTCAGCCCGCCGCCCGCACCACGGCTCCTGCTTCTGACCACCCCAGTGACCGTGCCGTTCCACCTCCCTCGCGATCGCGCGCCTCGTGTGCTCCGTTTGTCTGCACGGGCGCTGCTTTCTTCCTCATCCAATCTTGTGTGCTTCCACTGCAGATATTCATCCGGGCAGGCGTCGATTCCTACGATCCGCCACCATCGCAAATACCACGACAGTGTACCAGCCGCTTGACGCATGGGTCATCGCGGCGCTGAAGCGTCAGTACAAGTTTCGTCTTTTGCAGCACGTGGTCCGAACCCTCAACGATCTCGTGGCGTCGGCCGGCCCCCCCCCGTCGTGCCACGTGTGGGTGGGCTCGAGCAAGGAGGCCAGGCCCACTTGCTCGACGCCGCAAGAATCATCGACGAGGAGTGGTGGGCCATTCCCACCGAGCACTTGGCCAATTGCTGGCTGAAGGCCAGCGTGCTGCCAGTAGAAACTGTGGCAGAGGTGCGGCGTACCGTGCACGGTATTGCGCCTGCATTTGACGACGTGCACATGGATGTCTCTGACATCATCGCCGTTAAGGCGAACACCTCTCTGGCAGACGAGTTTGATGGGGTTAGCCACGCTGGCAGAGAGGAGGCGGCGAGACTGTGGTTGAATGCAGAGGACGACTGTGAGGCCATTGGTGCCACAGTGGACATGGTGGTGTTGAGCGAGGAAGGGGATGACGAGTGAGTCTGCTTCGAGGGATGGTGTGCCGCTAAGGTGTTGGTTCTTTGTGTGCAAGACATGGTCACCTCCGTCAGACTGGCGGATGCCGGTTCGGATTTGACCAAGGGTCGTCCCGAAATGTGCCGAGAAAAGGCCAACTTCTCTCGACTCTGTCTCAAATTGATTGCAACTATTTTTGGAAATCCGTTTCGACAACGACACCGGCCTCACAATCTTTGTCGTTTGTCCGCATTGAAGTGGGCTACTTTCTTGGATGACCCCCGCATATAACCCAGGACGCACTGTATCGGGCAGCGCGAGCGCAATTTATCTAAGTACGCGTCGAGGCTGCGCGAAACGCGCCGCGGGAGGCGCAGTCGGACTTACGGGGGGGTAGATAGCCATGTACGGGTCGTCACATGTGGGTTGATGGCCAAACGTGGCAGGAACGTGCCCCCGACCCACGCCACCGACCCGCACTTTACATGCCGAAGCTCTCTAATGCCCACCGGCGTGCTCAACCAAAGAACGGGGCCACACCAGCCGACGGGGAAGGGAAGAAGGCAGGGTTGTTATATTTCATGAAACCATCGATCGTTAGTAAAAGTTTGCGATAATGATCAAAATTATCATGAGATAATTATCACCACGTGTTTTGACACGTGCTCCGACTCGAAGCCCTGGCAGACTCAAGATGGCTGACCTGGGGTGGTGACGGGGATGAGCCGCCTGATGGTGTCTGCGACCGCCCTCCCGACATTCGCACCCACATACATACCGCCCTCATTCCCAACCGACGATGGGCGCATCGCTTTCAGGGAAGCTGCCACGCGCACGCCGTCGGGTCTCGTCGCCCTCTGTCAATGTTGTAGGAAGGGTGGTGTAATCGTTGCCCTATTGGCGGTGCATCACAGCGTCCCCGCGCCGCTCCTCTTGTCGCCGGTGGCGATGGGGTGACACGTAGTCGCCACGTGTAGGAGACCTGGGTTGACACCCTCGCGTCGTGTGCAGCCTGTCCGCCCATGTGGCCGGCGTAGCGCAGGACAACGTCGGCGAAGGAAGGGCCCCCACGTTGGTGGTGATCACGCAGCTGAGAGTCACGTCCTCGCCTTCGCCGCGAAGTGCCTTCGAGTGAGAGGCAGGCCGCCTGTCACATCTGGATGGTGCCGCCGCGGTGGTCGCGTTTATGGTCATCGTGCCCTCGTCGAGCTCGATTGCTCAATGGAGGGCTCACACGCACCTGGGGACACCTAGTCGACCGTTTGAAAATTATGAATAGGCAGCCTCGTGATCGTTTCTTTTCGCGATAATTTACTCTATAATGTTGAAGTGATAATTATCACCTCTCAACCCTGGAAGATAGGGAGCAGCGCACGATAGCAGGTAACTCCGTCACTTGTATTTATCATCTTGGTGAGTGCACCGGCGGGGACGAATTTTATTTCAAAGCATGCGCCCTGGGAAGTGCTGACTTCCCCGCCAACGAAAATATTGCAATCCACTTTCCGTCGCGGGGGTGTGTACATAAAACCTCGAGGCGAGCGGGCTCATGTGGCTTGCGGCGTCATGCGGGCGGCACTTCCTGCAGGCATGTGTCGTCATGCCCGGCGCAGGGTGTTCGCATATGCCGTCACCCCCTCCTCAACCTCACTCCCCGTGACCCTCATCCCCACCCCCACCGCTATGCAGCAACGCCTTTTACCCTGTTGATCGGGGCGGTGTCGGCAGGGGCGGGGGTGGCTCATCAAGGCTCGATCCCTCCCCTCCCGTCTTCCCCTCCTTGCTCTTTCCTCCCCCCCGCGCGCGGTGCTTGCTCCTTTGCCGCCGGCCGGCGCGGCAAATTATTTTCTGGCGTCGTGGCCCTGCCTGCCGCAGGGCAGGGGGGCGGGTGCGTCTTCGCTAGGACTGGCCGCCACAACCGCCGCCGCCGCCGCCGACGCTATACGACCTCGACACCGCTGCGGCTCTCCCTACCCCCCCACACCTCCCACGAGCTACAGCTGTTCTTATTCCTGCGGGCAATGACGAAGGGCAATCATTACCAGCCACCTCGGGGCTCTTCACCTGCCAGAGTGGCTACGCCGCTCTCTCCCGGCCAGCTCCTTGTGCTGACGAGCGTGGGCAGGGGGCGGGGTGGGGGTGGAGCGGGTTTGTTTCCCCTTATTGCCGTGTTGTTTTCTTTGCCCCCTCTTCTTTGTCTCTTGTGTGTCCCCCGCATTGACGGATGTGTATCCGGGCTGCTGGCAGGCCCACGCACCTGGTGAGTGCTGCCCCAGGAGGGAGGTGGGGAGGACTTGCCCTGGAGGCGAGGAGGAGAGGAAGAGGAGGAGGAAGGGGGGGGGGGGGGGGGGGCACTACTGTGCGCACTGCTGGCGGCCTATGGGGTTGGGACAGTGGGGAGAGGGCACACTGGGGACACACCACCTTGTGCGAGGGGCAGCAGGTGGGCAAGAAGACGGGGTGGCTGCTGCCTGGGCGCGCGGCGCTGAGTGCACCTCTACGCCTCTCCTCAGATTGTAGGTGGCTTTCCCCCTCCCCTCCCGTCGGCGGTGGGTGGCGACGGGTTTGGTGGGGGGGGGGGGGGGGGGGGGGGGGGGGTTGGAGGAGGAGGTGGCCGGCGTTCGAGGTAGCCCAGTCTGTGGAGGGGTGACCTTACCCTGACGGCTGGCCCTCTTGGTGTTGCCGTGCCACACCGCCCGTGAGGGTGGTGGCAGGCGGTGCGCCGCCTGGCCGACCCTGTGGAGGCGGAGGGGGCACCGTGCTGCCTGGGGTTGCGCGCGCCTCACTGCGGTCGTAGCGTGCCGTGGTGCGGCACCCGCACGTTTCGCGCAGCTGGTTGTCGCGAGGAGGTGGGGGGGGGGGGGTGGGGTTGGGGGCGAGGCGGGTGGGTGCGCCGTCGCCCTCGGGTGTCCCGCGGGAGGTGCGCCGTTGACCGCCTCCATTCCCCCCCCTCAACTCCTTGCTGGTTGCCCCCCTTGGTACGTTCCGTGGCCGGCCCTCTCTTGGGGCCGTGCGGGTGCCACCCCGTCTGCGACCGCGGCTGGTGCGCGGCGGGGTGCCCCCCCCCCCCCCCCCCCCCCGCGGTTACTCCACGCCGCCCCCACGGCGGATGTCCCCCTGTCTACCCGGCGGTCGCGATGAAGCGGCGGGTGCAGGGTGGCGGGAACCCCTTTGCCCCGCCCTTGGGGTTGTCCCCGCCGGGGGTCGGGGTGGCGACCCAGGGGACTGGGGGAACCTTCGCAGCCACGCCCGCTTCGTTGGCGGCGTCGACGGCGGTGACAGCGGCCGCGGCAGCGGTGGCGGCGGGCGGCGAAGGGCAACGCAGCGTCGGGCCGATGGACGAGGCCGAGGCGTTTCGAAAGGTGGCGTCCACGCCCATCCGCGAGCGGGCGGACGTACCGCGGGTGCTCGCTGCGCCCTTGCTTGCACTGCGTGCAAAGACCGGGGGGGGGCGTGGGGGGGATGGGGGGGGGGGCGGCGGGTGGCGCGCCCCACCGTGGGCATCGAGTCCCGCCGGGGGGGGTGGTGGTGGGGGCGGCGGTTGGGGAGGCGTAGGAGGCGGTGGTGGTGATGGGGGAGGCGCCGCAGGCAGCAGCCGCAACCCCTTCTCCCGCACCACGTCAGACCCCGTCAAAGCTGGGGACAACCCGCATGTGCACTCGAGCCGGTACGCCACCTCCCGCTTCCAGCAGCCTCTGTTGCTGCCCGTGGTGGCCGGCGGCGGTGGTGGTGGTGGCCTCCCGCTGAACGACGTGGTGACCTCCCCCCGCACGCGGGTGATGGTCAGGGGCAACTTTCGGCGCTTCACGTCGGGCCTCGGCCGGAGCTTCCGCAAGATCCATGGGCGGCCAAAGTTGCGAGGCGGGGGCGGGCAGGGTCGCAGCCCTGGCTGGAGTGGCGGTGGGAAGTCCGGCAGTGGACCTGACGGGGAGCCCGGCGGGGGCGCCTCGTCGCCCACTACCGCCGAAGCGTTTGTGGGCGTCTTGGCAGCGGTACGCAAGGGGGATTACCCTATCGAAGTGCTTCTCGACGCGATGGCTTCCCTGTCGGAGCGCCTGTATGAGGCCGACTCGGAGGTGCTATTTAAGCACCTGGCCAGCCCTTCTGTGTTGGAAGCCCTCGTCCGAGTGGTCCTCCGCCGTGCCGACGACCATCGAACGGCCGTAGTGATGGACGTGCTCGTCAGCGGCCCGCCGCGGTTTCGCAAGGCGATCCTTCTCAATGGAGATTTGCGAGAGCCCCTCTTCCGTTTTCTCGAGTGCCCGACACTGACCGACGATGCGGAACCAGGGCGTATGCGCAACGCGGCGGCGTCGGAGGCAACCTCAACACGCGGAGGCAGTGGCGGCCTCTCGGTGCCCTCGTTTGGTGTCGGCGTGGTGCCAGCCGGGGCGCCACCCTCCCCTTCATGCGGGTCCTCGCTGTCGGTCGCTGGCCTCCCGTGGACGAGCAGCTTCTCGGCGCTCTCGGGTCTGCAGCATGACCCCTATAGTCCCGTCCGCCGCTCCTGTACTAGCGACATGTGGGCGGCCGGGATGGCGATGGCGGCAAACACGCCCTGTGTCGGGCCTGTACACCCGCCGACGCCTCATCCACAGCACGCCGCGGCGACGATGACCAATGATCTCTCTGTTGTGGCCGAACGGGTGACCCGCTTGTTGGCGGCCCTCCTCAATGACGCGCCCGATGAGTTTGCAAGAGCCGCTGCCAAGCGCCGTTCTTTTGCTGCGGACGTGCTCAGCGTTTGCGCGGGCGCCGGCTGTGTCTTTGACCTCCTCCCACCGCTCTTCTCGGCCAAGAGCTATTACTCCATGGCTCCCCCCGAGGACCTGCGGTACGGCGCTACCAATGCCGTGGGAGTCGTGCTGTTGGCGGACGCGGACGTGTTGAAGCTCATGGTCCGCCGTTTTAAGGCCGCTGTCAACGTGGTACCCGCCACACCCGACTCGCAAGCTGCCATGGAAAACTGCCTCTCCATGGTGGTTGCTCTCTCACTCCGCTGCATTCCGCCGCTTCGCTTTGAACCGTCCAAGACCCCCGACAAGGCGACTGCTGCGGGGCTGGGCGCCTTCGTGGACCGGCTCAGTGTCATTACTCGTCCAGCTCACCTGGGTGCCCTATTGGACACGGCGTTTGGCGCGGCACCCCGCGACGGGGGGCTGGCTCTCCGCCGAACACTCGGCGCCCTCACCGAGCTGTTTCGCACCATCCGCGCGGGTGCACTGTCCCCATTGCCGGGCACCCGGGGCATGATGGCCGCGCTCGATACGAGGCCAATGGAGCGGGAGCTAGCGGCGCGTATCCCGGCGCTGGCAGGGGTGTTGCGCAGCGGGGTGGGGGTGGGGGACGTTGATGGGGGCGGTCAAAGGCAAGGCACATCGCGAATCGCAGCCTCGGTGGCGGGAGGGGAGCCGGCGGGGAGGGTGGCGCAACGAGACGCCCCATTGGGAAGGGCATCAGGTGCGTTGCCCTTCTGCTCAGGCGGAGGTGGCGGTGGCGACGGTGCCACGTCGGCAAGCCCTGCCCACGGGCGGTCTTCCCCGAATTTGCAGTCCTCTCCTCTGTCGTCCGTATCCCCCTCGTGGAACTCTTCCTCTAGCCCAGCCTCCCCCGTCAAGGCCTCTGGCCGAGGTGGTGGCGGGGGTCTCCCGCGTATTTCTCCTGGCGCGCCGACGGCGTTGCCCAAGGATCCGGGATTAGTGTCCATCGTGTCGGTGGTGGCGACGCCCCCCTCGTCGCCATCGTCCAACTGTCCCGCCCCTGCCATGCCTGGCGGCCCTCCTTCGGCCATCTCTGCCGGGTCCGTGGTGTCCACCTCCAGGACGAATTCCAAGGCCGCCCCGCCGCTCTGTCTGCCTGCTTACGCTGGCGCGGGCGGCCCGGCGGCCGACACCCCGTCTTTCCTCGCGCCGGTCGGCACGGCGTATGAGTGGGTGCGGAGTCCGCTGGGCTCCACCCGCCTGGCCGTCCTGGACCTCCTTTCCCTTGCCTTCTCCTCTAACTGCCCCGAGGCGCACTCCGCGCTGGCCGCCTCGGCCGTACCACTGACGCTAATGGAGTTGTTTGGGTCACTCCGCTGGAACAGCATCCTCCATCGCTCGGTGGCCGAATGCGTAGCCGTGTCCCTGGCGTGCCCATCGACGGCCCTCCACCGGGCGTGGCTGTCTGAAGCGGAACTCCCTGCGCGGACGCTCGACCTGTATGCCCGGGCGTTTGAGGTGTCGACGCGGCGGCTGCGGCGGCCGCGTACCCAGCCCGCCGCATACGTGGGCGACGTCATGCGTATGGCCGACGCGATGCGGTTGTTTCTGGTGCGCCACCGTTTGCGACAAGATCGGGGGGAGGGGGATGACCCGGGCGGCAGAGGCCGAGGCAGCGGCACCGGGCCAGGTTCGGATGCGGTCGTCGGGGCCAGTGACGGCGGGCCCCTGGTGCGGGGCGTTTGCGGTGCGAGCGTCCCCCCCCAGGGTCCATCCTTGGGCGCCGCCACTCATGGCGGGCCCCCCGGAATCCCCACCGCCTATCGGGACACCCCCGCGGCGGCAGCGGCCGACAACGACACGGCCGCTCCCGTCTACACTCCAGAGGCCTTACTAGACCTCTTTGGGCCCACCCCTGCGGAAGCGGCGGAGGTGCTCAAGGCGCTCGACGCTTTCAACGCGGGCACCCTCAAGACGTACGTGGCGCAGGCGGTCAAGCCCTTGGGGGGAGCCCGCCCGACCGTCCACTCAGCGTCCGTGTTCGCACCGCTGACCACCAACTGCTCACTAAATGTGGATTGAGGCTATCGCCCCATATGACGGGGGCAAGATCGCAATGGGAGCCGCGGGGCCGGTCTGAGGCCGCTTACTTGCGGCACCCGGTTGAGACGGGCGGTCAGGTTGGCCGTCCCCTCGAAGGACGCTCGTCGGCTGACGGGGGGCGACGCGGGCGCGACGCCTCCCTCCTCCCTACGCCGGCGCCAACCAGGGAGGCGTGCCGTGGGTTGTCACGCAAGCTAGCGACCCTGGCGGCTGGGCATCGACAACGTGTGGCGCTCCCCCTCTTTGGTCGCCCGGTTGGTGGTGGCGTGGCTAGCCCACCGGCTGCACGGGGGGACGAGCCCGCAGGGACGGCCCGGTCGCGGGCGCCGCTCCCCTACCACGCCTACAACCACCCACCACCTTCCCTTCGGATAGCGGTCGCCGCCAGCTCTGGCGTATGACACACGAGTGGAACTGTTGTTGGAAGACGTCCTCGCCTGCCGTTACAAGAAAAGAAAGAGAGAAACGCACCCCTGCCTGGTGGGGACCGTCGCAGCGGCGCGTACCTCTTGCTGATGACCGGGTGGGGGCTGCGACAGCCCGGTCCATGCTCCAATTGCGAATCAATCCAGCAACAAGCAAGTACCGCAAAGTCAGCCGTCGACAGCTGACATGCTGACAAACCGCCGCCGCGCCCATCGTTGCCCGGGCGCCTCCCGCCCGTTGGCGGTCGCCCACGTCATGCGCCATTGGTGACCCGGCGTTCCGGGTACGCCATTGGCCGCATCCGCGTTGGTGGAGGGGGAGCGCGGCGGCGGTGCGCCCCCACCCCCCCACGCCAGTCCGCACCTCGCTACGCCGCGCGGCCTCGTCTCTCACCTCCCCCCAAAAAATGACACTGCCGCGCAAGCGCGACGCGGCCGCTCCCCGTGGCGGGTGTCATTTTTTTCGTTTCCCCGCGTGGCCCCGCGCCCGGGCCGCCAGGACGTGAGGGGGAAGGCGCGAGGGAGAGAGAGCGAGGGGGGGGGGGGGGCTTGTGGGGGGGGGGGGGGAGGGGAGGTGGGGGGGTAGGGGGGGACGCGCCCCGTGTGGGGGAGCGGAGCAGCGGGGTTGGCAGGGGCAGCGAGCCCGGGCAGGGGCGCCCCTGCCCTGGAGGAGGCGGCGGGAGAGAGGGAAGCGGTGGGGGGTCGCGGGCGCGGTGGGCTCTCCTCGGCAAACGGTGGCGGCGCGGCGGGCGGCCGTGGTGCTAGCGAGGCGGTGCCGGGCGCGGCGACCGGGACACACACCCCCACCGCCGCCGCCGCCCCCCCTCCCCGCCACCCTCCCGCCCGCGTGGCGCCCCCGCGTCGGGGCGCTCCCGTCTCCCGGCGCGCTGCCGCCGCAGCGCGTCGCGGTGCAAGAGGGAGGGTAGAGCGGGGCGGCGTGCGTGGGGTGGGGGGGGGGAGGCGGACGCGGCAGCCCGGGCCGCTTGCCGACGACCGACGCCGCGGGCCACGACGACGCGTCGGGCGCCGCCGCCGCCGCGCGGCCGCCACCCCACCACTCCTCCCCCCCCACCCCCCCCCGCCCCCCCCCGCCCGCCGCCCCATCTCATTCCTTCCCCCCCCCCCTCCCCCCCCCCGGAGAACGCGACTGCGCTACGGCCAACGCGCCGCGGCACGGCGTGGCCGCCGCGCCCGTGGGGGCGCGCAGCCCCCCCCCTCCCCCCGCCCCCCCCCCTCTTCCTCCCGCCCGCTGCCCTCCCTCTCTCCCGCTCTGTCGCACGGGTGGCCTGGCGGTGTCCGGGGGGGGGGGGGGGTGGCGGCGTGCCTCTGCCGCCGCCACGGCCTGCCGGCGCGCCGGAGTCGACGGCGCCCGCCGCGCCGCGCCGCGCCCCGCCGCGGTCGGGGCGCCCGCGCTGGCGGTCGCTCCCCCCTGCTTGCTCTGCTGGGCTGAGGTGGGGGGGGGGGGCGGCCGGTTTGGTGGGGCGGACGGGGCGGCGGGCGGCGGGCGGCGGGACGCGGACGCCACCACCACCTGCGGGGCTTGGGGGTGGCGCCGCCGGTTGGTGGGCCGGCTGGGGGGGGGGGGGGGGGGGGCAGTGCTGCTACGTACGTGAAGTGAACCCCTGCGGCTGGGGGAAGAGGCGGCGGGGCGGGGGGGGGCAGAGGGAGGGGGCGGGTCTGTGTGGCACCGCCGCCGCTCCCAGCTTGTCCCGTGTGGCGGCGCCGCGCCGCGCACGCACCGGCGGGTCGCCCCCCCCCACCAACCCCCCAGGGCGCGTGGGTGGCTACCCCCGCGCCCCCCGTGAGCGGGGTGCCACCCTGTGTGGGCGGCCGTCGCCTCGCACCCGTCCACCTGTGGCCCGTCTCGGGTCTGTCGTTGCCGCGACGGCGCGAGCGCGGCCGGTGTCCTTGTTGTTTTGAGGTAGGGCGGGCGGGAGCCGGCGGGGGGGGGGCAGCGCCGGCACCTTTGCCGCAGCGACTGGCGGTGCGGAGCGGGCGGGAGCTCCCTAGAGCGCGGGTGGGTGGGAGGGCAGCCGCGACCGAGGGGCCGCCCGCAAGTGACCCCCCCTCGCGCCTCCTCCCCCCCCATCTGCCCCCCCCCCCCCCACCCCCCCCCCGGGCGGCGGCCGGGGGGGGGGGGGGGGGGGGGGGGGGGGGGGGGGGTGTTGGATGCGCCGCTCACCCTGTCGGCCTGGCCTGGCGGACCTGGTGGGCGCTGGCGCTGAGGACCGGACATCACCGGCGGGGGGTTGGGAGGGGCGCGAGAGGGGGGAGTGACCAGGTCCATAGCGCCCGCCGGACTGCCTGGTGACGTGGGCGCCGTCGGGGCTGCGGGGCTGCTGTACCGGCCTGACGTGGGCGCGCCGCCCACGCGCGCTGGTCTGGGGGCGCGCCAGCCGGCCAGCCGCCGTGGGTACCGACGGGCGGGAGCAGCCGGCGGGTGGCGCCCCCCCCCCCCCCCCCGCGTCCCCCCCCCCGCCTTTATCCCCGCGCTATCGGTTGACGGCCGTGTCTGGCGCTTGCCGTTGCTGCCATGGCGTCACGCCCCCGCTCCGCCACCCGGCGGGCCGCCGCCGATGTGCCGTCCGTGGGTGGCGCGTCTGCCGGCATGACGCGGGTGGTCGTCCACATTTCCGGGGAGCGCCTTGCGGACCGGGACGTCATGTCCAAGTCGGACCCGTTTGCGGTGCTGTACATCCGGGCGGCGCGGCAGAGCAAGTACGTGGAGCTGGGCCGCACTGAGACGCTCAAAGACACGGTCAACCCCCGGTTCGTGTCGTCTTTTGAGCTCCCCTACGCGTTTGAGCAGCTGCAGGAGCTCCGCGTCGCCGTCTATGACCGGGATAGCCCGTCGTCAGACCTGCGCAAGCACGACTTTATCGGCGCGGCCGAGTGTGCGCTCGCGCAGATCGTCACCTCCCCCGGCCGGTGCATCAAGCTGAACCTGGTCAACGCCGCCGCGCGGCGGCGGCAGTGTGGGTTTGTCAGTCTGACAGGCGAGGAGGTGAGCACCACCAAAAAGATGGTGTACATGGACCTGGGCCTCCGCCTCGCGCAGCGGGCGTCGGACAATGTGCGGCGGTACTTTGTCATTTCCCGGCATCGCGACGGGGGGGGCGGCACCATTGACGTGTACCGCTCCGAGGCGACGCGGTGTGCGGACCGGCGGATGCGCTTCAAGAGCGTGTTTGTCGATGGCGAGACGCTCACCCGCGGGGACGACCACCGGGAGCTGACCATCCGCTTCATGGAAGACCGGGGACGTTCCCAGGACGCGCACCGCTTGCATTCCGAGATTACCACCTGCTTTGCCGACCTGGTCGGCTTGGGCGTCGGCTCTGAGGTCGCCGTGGGGGTGTACCACGCGCCCAAGGGCACCACCACCCGCCGCCTGGGCGGCCTTTTTTCCCGCAAGCACTCGGCCGAGAGGGGCGGCGCGGGTGGCAGCTCCTCCACCGTGACGGGGGCGTCGACGTCGGGGGGGGCGGGCGGCCCGGGCGGCGGCTTGCTGCCGGGGGGGGGGACCGCCTCCAATGAGGACGCTGGGGCTCCCCCCGCGGCATACACGGCGGCCATTACGGCGGACAGCCACACGGACTTCACGCCTGTCGGGTCCGCGGCGGCGGTCGGGGGCGCCGCGGCGGGGGAGTTCGTCAAGACGGGCGCCATGACCGTGTACGGGGTGCGAGAGATCAAGGAGCCGTCCTTCCTCGACTTTGTAGCCGGCGGCTGCCGCATTCGGCTGGCGATTGGCGTCGACTTTACGTCTTCCAACGGGGACGCCCACGCGGACCCGTCCTCCCTGCATTATGTGGGCGGCGCTGAGCCCAACGACTATGAGTGGACCCTGCGGTCGGTGGTGGACATCCTCTCTGCGTACGTGCACGAGCAGGTGTTTGCGTGCTATGGCTTTGGTGCGCGGGTGCCTCCCGAATACCATGTGTCCCACTGCTTCCCACTTGGCGTGGGCGACGGCCCTGAGGCGGCTCTGTGTCAGGGCATTGAGGGGGTGCTGGAGGCGTACCGCCGCACCCTGGATGAGGTGCAACTGTACGGGCCGACCGTGTTTGCCGACCTGGTGCGGCATGTGGCTACTCTCGCGTCGGGGCGGGTCACCCAAGCCGACCAGCAGTACACCATCCTGCTCATCCTCACCGACGGGGTTGTATCAGACATGCGAGAGACCATTGCTGAGGTGGTTGGCGCGTCCGTGCTGCCCCTGTCCATCATCATTGTGGGGATCGGGGACGAGGATTTTTCGCGGATGGCCATCCTCGACTCGGACGACCGGCTGCTTCGCAGCGGCGAGCGCGTGGCCGCTCGGGATATTGTCCAGTTTTGTGCGGTGCGCGACGCCAAGCGGGACCCACGTGCGCTGGCTGCCGCCGTTCTTGCCGAGGTACCCACCCAGCTGACAGGGTTCATGAAGGCCAACCGCATCAAGCCCAACCTCCCCGTCCCAGACATGTCTGGCAGCGACAGCGTTGGCGGTAGAAGCGTGGGTGGTGGTGGCATCGGCGGTGGTGGAGTCAGCGGCGCGCCCCCCCCTGCCGCGACGGGTCTCGGAGCCGCAATCGCAGCCGCTGCAGTTGGCGGTGCCATCCCTGACCTCATGGGCAATGACCCTGTGGCGACCGCGCACGCGGTGGCGCCGGGTTTTGTGGCCGACCACCTCAAGCGACAGGAGATGCTGATGGAAGGAGAGAGACGGGAACAATCGGCGGCGGCGGCAACAGCCGCCGCTACTGCCGCCGCTGCGGCGGCTGCGGCTGAGTCACAGACGCGGTTACAGCAGCAGCAGCAGCAGCAGCAGCATCAGCATCAACAGCAGCAGCAGCAGCAGCAGCAGCTGGTGCAGCAGCAGCATCAGCAACAGCTGGCCCACCAACAGCAGTTGGCCCAGCAGCAAGCCTCTCAACAACAACACCACGCGCAGCTCCCACATGGCGGGCAGCAAGCTACCGCGGTGTCCTCGCAGCAGGAGGAGTTGGAGCGACTGGAGCAGATGGAGGCGGAGCGGCTGGCCTATATGGAGCAGGTTCGGGAGGAAGAGCAGAGTGGTGGCGGCGGTGGGGGAGGAGGCGCCGGCGACGCTGGCGTTGGCGGCGTCCTCAGTGGTGGGGGCGGCGCGATCGGTGTCAGGCAGATGGCCCCCACTGGTGCGTTTGATTTCTCCGACCTGCAGTCCTCTTGGTCTGGGGAGAGTGGCTTCGCGCCCACCCCGTCTTTCAAGCGCCACGATGCGGTGCATGCGTCGCCACATGCGGTACCCCTTGGTGCAGCGGGGCCTTTTGTATCCCCTCGTGCCGGCGGTGGTGGCGCATTTGGCGGGTCTGCCCACCCGCCAGGACCGGGGGCGGGGGCACAACAAGGGGGGCATGGCCATTTACCTTGGCAGATGCCGCGCTACTGTCCCGAGGACGACGGGCTGCCATCGGTCGGTGGAGGCCACCCGGCCCATCGCGGTAGCCACCCGCCGCATGGCGGGCAGGGTCCACCAGCAGCTGGCGTTCCACCCCCGTTTTGCCCTGAAGATGACCTCCCCGTCGGTGGGGCGGGTGGCCTTGGAAGCGCTCGCGCCACTCGCGCAGGTGGTGTCGGTGACGGCAGGGCTGGCCCCTCCCGTCGAGGTGGTCGCACCCGCTCGGTTGGCCTCGACCTGTCGACGGTGGTCCGCCCATCAGACCTGGGCGGCGGTGGCGCCCACCAACCCCGGTCCCCTGTGGTGATGGCGGCTGCTGCTGCGTCCGCGGCCGCCGCTGCTGCGTCCGCGGCCGCCGCTGCTGCTTCGGCTGCTGGGAATGGCGTCCGCCAGTGGTCCCGGCCCCGTACCCCCGATGTGCATGGTGGTGGAAGCACCCGTGAGCGCGACGGTGGGCGCGGCAGCCACGGCCGGCACGCCTTGGCGCGACTCCCCACGGAAGGCATTGGCCATGGCGGCTGCAGCGGTGGGTACATGCCGTATTCCCCCGTCGGTAGTTCCCCGCCGCCGCCGCCGCCGGTGCCTGCCGGTGCCTCGCCATCGGCCGACGCGGGCGCTCGCGGCGGTGGCGGCACGCCGACGCCGCCAGCCTACTCGGCCGACCGCGGACCTCCTGGGCGTGGCAGTGGCCAACCGTCCCATATGGCTGGGGCACGTGGGGGGGGTGCCGGCCGCTATGGCCACGACGTCCCGCCGGCGCAGCCTTCGTGGGACGGGGCGGCAGCGGCCAACTGGAAGGCATCCCAGCCAGCGCACCGGACGGGCTGGGGGTGAGAGCACGGGCGGCAGAGGAGGGCAGTCTTAGGCGGCGCGTCGTGTGCGGGAGCCGCGGTGCCTACTTTTTGCCATATCCCTGGGTTTAGGGGTGTCGTTGTCTTTGTCAAATCTCTTCCTGTCGTCGGCGCCGTCGGCCTTGTCTGTGCATCTTTTCTGTTGAATGTTCTTCCCTGCTCTGCTCTTTCAAGTGCGTCACAGGGGGCACTTTTTCTGGATCCAACCGTCCCTCCTGACCGTGTGGACTCAACAGAGGCTATGGACTGGTATGCTGGTCAGTACATGCTCTTGCCACGGTCGCTCGGACAAGTGTCGTACTAATACTATCTTCAGACGCCTGTTTGCAGGTAGGTGACGTGGCCGAGTGGTCTAAGGCGCCAGTTTAAGGCACTGGTCTTTCGGGGCGCGAGTTCGAATCTCGCCGTCATCATTTGATTTTTTATATTTTGTTGCGCATGCATTCTCTCTATCAGTAGTCGCCCACTCTCCCACGAGCAGCCGCGCTCCACGAGCTAGTCGCTGCCTCGGGTGTCCTGGAAGAGAGTCTATTTGAGGGGTGGACAACCGGGGCGGGGAGGCCCCCCCGTCCACGCCGAGTTCAAGTCAAGGCCAACGTCTCTTCTGGGTTTTCGAGACCATGGCGGTGCCTGGTTGGCCCCGGCCCTTCGAATACGACACCTCATTGGTCACAATCGAAGCAGTCAGCACGTCAGCACTTCTTCAGCTTTAGCATTCGTTTTTCGAGCTGGGAAACGACGTGGCGCGGCTCATCCACCTGATGGGCTCCTGAGGGGGCGCGCAAGAGTCGGCTTTCGGGGGGATGCAGAGGCTACTTTTAGATCTGACTGGGTTGACTCACACATCGGAACCTGTGGCGATTCTGTGCCAGGACGGGCACCCCACATGAATGAATTCCCCCTCGCGTCGCCAGGTCCTGCTGAACTTATGAAGCCCCTTCCGGAAGATTCTGAATCGGGGCGGGTTTGGGAACAGTCGACGGCGGTGCACGGCGCAACGTGAAGGGCCTGCGCTGCTGGCAGCAGGTCGGCGCGCCAGCGCGAGCCCTGAGGTACACCGGGACGCCCGTGCGTGCGTGTGGTCCCCCCCGGGCAGCAGCGTGGCAGCCGGCGCCTTTTGCTGCATAGACACCCACGCGCATGCGTGTGGTGTGCACCGGTGGCGACTCGATCCACCCCGTGCCTCCACATCTGTTTTTCCGCGTTCCTCCTCCCTCACATTTGCATCTGTTCATCTCCCCTTCCCGCTTCTCACGTGCCCCAGCGAGTTGGCAAGAGCACTTGCCACCCGCATCGCCCTTCCCCTCTGTGGCAAAAACCACTCGCACACATGGCACCCAAGTTGGGGCGGTGCGCAAGGGCTGCCTCCCGTGTCGGGGGAACCGGAAGAAGTGCAAGTTGCACCCACTCTATCCCTGTTGTGGGGCAAACCCCCCACGACAAAACAAGAAGATGGTGTGTGAACCAACAGTTTCTTCATCGGGACGGGGAATCGAGGCCAAGCTCCGCTGTCCCTCCCCTCATCCCCCCAGGGTCCCCTCAGAATCTCGCCACTCGAAATCTCCCACCCCAGCACCTGCCCACCGGGCCACACGAAAATTCTAGACGATAAAATGCGGAAAACCCTCAAATCCACGTTGGATGTACTACTAAGCTAACTATCCCTAACTTAGGGAATAGGGACCCAAAAGCATGGGGAGGAACGGGTCAGGCTAGCTGCCTGCCGCCCCTTGCATGGCACGTGTTGCCCCCCTACCTGGGGTCAATACTGCCACACCCTCCGCCCCCCTCTGCCCTCCACTTCTGCTCTTTGTGCGCGCCAATGGAGCCGAGCGCGCCGGCTGCCGGCAGCCCGCTGTCGGATGCTGGTCGTATTTCCGACCAAGGTGCTACCGCTGCCGTGCGGCCGAGAGGAGCTGCCGAGGGACCGAGGGATGTGTCAGAGGGTGGCGGCGAGCAGCTTGGTGATCCGTCGGAGGGGTTTATACTTGCAAAGAGCTCGACGACCTGTGTTTACCCTGTTGTTCGTGTTGGTATCGTAAGTTATGGTATGACACTGTGCCCAACGACACAGGAGTCGGGGCGTGTCCAGGCCGCTGCAATTGTCGTCCATCTCGGCCCACTTTGTAACTACGAATGTCTGGGTACGTCGCCTGCGCGTGGACGGGATGCCCATTGACACGACCGCGGTGTCCCGCGTGATCACCAAGGCCGTGGCGCTGTACAACGCTGTCAACACTATCCGGCACCACAACACGGGACGGTCCGCGGATTATGTCGCGGAGAAGGTCAAGGAGCGGGTGACCGCGCAGAGCAAGTCATGGCGGATGGACTTTGCTGACGCGTCCAAAGTATTGGACTTGGTCACGGACACGCAGCCTCTCGTTGGAGGAGTGCAACGTATCTCCCTGCCTGTCGGGGGCAGCCCCCCTGGCGACGGACAAGATAGCTCGGCGGCGAGCAGCGCACAGCCGGTTGAGGCGCCGCCCGGCGACGCGGGTCCGGCCTGCAGCGGCCGTGTCGGGACGGTATCGGATGGGATCGGCGGAGGGGATGAGAGCGCGGAGGAGGGGGGCAGTGGCTTCGAGCCGCGTGCGCCTCGCTCAATCGGCCCCCCCCCGCGCTGAGGACGGTACCAGGGACGGCGAGGCTGAAGGCCCAACCAGCCCGGTGGCCAGCGCCGCGAGCGTGTCCGAGGGCTGTGACACCGGCCCGCCTGCCGCCTCAAGTCTCCGCCCTGGGGCGACCGACTCCTCGGCGAGAAGTACTCCTGGTTGTCGCGCGCGAGGTGCAGGGGTCAGCACGTCCAGCGCGAGTGGGCGGTCACGCCGCGCAGCCGTCGCTGACGCCGCCCTGGAGGCGGCCAGGCCCGGAGGTGCCGAGCTGGTGCGCTCCCTGGCGTCGTCGCTCAATGACGGCGCGCCGTTTCGACGAGAAGCAGGCAACGAAGCGCCTCAAGACGGCCGAGGCTGAGCGGATCAAGCGCGTGGCGTTGCTGATGGCTGCCATCGAGAAGCAACCGGATAATGAGACACTGTGTGAGTCGTTGGTGGCTGCCATGACGGTCTCGGAGCCGTCGTGAGCGTCTCCTTGCGTGTTTATCTCTTGCATCACATGCTCTCCGTGTACATTCCCGCCTCTTTTATGAACGCGCAGACCTTGACGAGCACTTCTTGCCTACGCGTCCGAGCACCCTCCATTGGGGACACAGCAGACTCGCGAGAGGGATCCGCGCCGGGCGGTCAAGGGAACCTGTTACCCTTCTCCAGGCACACGTTGTGCAAGACAACGCAAGCCATGATCCACGCCAACGCGAAGGAGAACTGCTTGTCCGTCAACAGCGACAAGCGCAGCTCCTTCAAGCTGCTCCAACGTCCCTTAAGGATGCCAATCGCGTGCTCGGACTTCACCCACAGTCGAGCAAGTTGATAGTTGAAATTTCGGTCCGCCGCGCCCGTAATTTCCGTTTCCTTGAACGGTCCAATCAGGTTCCGTGAAAGCAACATTCCCTTATCGCCAAGCAGATATTGCCCACGGTGAAGTACGGATTTGTACGGCGATGCCACGCCGCCAGTGACTGCACGAACGTGTCCGGGGCCGCCCAAGTACAGCCCAGAACGACGCTGGAGATGTAGCCATCCCAATCACAGGGAACAAGACCGCTCAAGCTGTACCTTTGCTTGCGGTCATAGTAGGTCCATGGCTGCATCGCAGGCTGAAAAGCGAGGGGAAAGGTCGTACCGTCTGCCGCACCAATGCAGTGATCGAAGCCGAACTTGCTCGCGGCCCTCGCGGACAGCTCTGCTCGACGTTGCGCGGTTGGCCACTTGACGTTGTGAGCTGCGACGGCGCACAGCGCCCGGACAACATGACGGGTACACTTCACCACCGCCCAATCGGAAATGCCGAACAGATCCGCGACAGCTTCGACAGAGCAAGCGCTCCGGTAGTGACCCAAGCGGTAAAGGGGAGCGGCGAGCTGTACCTCCAAGCTCAAATGATGTTGACCACGTGAGCTAAAAAAGGGGGCACAGGCGGGAGACCGCAGAACGCCCTGGACGGCGTGGAACGTCGCCCTGTCCATACGAAAAAACTCGCGGAAGCGCTCCTCGGACGCATTTTGGAGGGTCCACCGGAACCAGGCGTCCGACTTGGGCACCCCACCGCGGTCTCGCTGCAGGTACCGAGTCGCTTCGGTGCGGCGCACAGCGCTCCAGGACAGAGCCCAGCCCAGATGCACGGCTGTGTTAGCCAGGCGCCCACCCCCAGACAGCAGATCTCCCTTGTTCAGGGCGCCGACCTCCAGCGCCGCGAGCAAAAAAAGAAAAAAAGTGTGGAATATGTGTTACCCAATAAAAGGATATGGGACCGACCGGCGCCCGGAAGGCAAAGAGGAAGCTATTACCGTAAAGGCAAAGAAGACAGACCTTTAGCTCCAGGACGTTCGATGGGGAGCAAGCCCGCCAAACGGCAGCGGCGAGCCCCCACGTCGCCTATACCGGGCGAAACAATATGCCGGTCGAGCGACCGAGCGAAGGCCGGACGGCCGATCGCTACGAGCATAGCAAACAATATAAAAGATCCCTCCAAAGCAAGGACAGATAAACAATACAAAACAAAAGTAGTCCCCCAAAGGGCGAGCCACAAGCGGACCCAGACCAACAAGGCTGGGACCACCAGTCAAGGGGGCTACTTGCCCGTAAATACCGGAAATCGGTACGGTGGGCGGATATGCTACAAAAAGGAATACTCTCTGACGCAGCGTCGACAGGACACGCTTTCGTATCCGTCGACCCATCTCAGGATCGACTTGTGCGGTGGTAGATAACCAGTGCGGTGAGGGGGGGGGGGGGCAAGGCATGGGCGGCAGGAGGAGGGAGGAATGGCAGGGTTGGCAGGGGGGAGTCTGGCCTGGAGGGAAGGGCGAGCACCCAGGGCGGACAGCGTTTGTGCAGATGGGCGCTGGCACGACTGCGACCAGATGACGTCAGCTCGTTGCGAAAGCGGCGCTCAGAATCGCGTGTGCGCTGCAAAACTGTGAGTGCCAGGGGGTCACGCGGAGGCGATTTTAGACGTCGCCCTCCGTCGCCTGGAATTTATTGAGATGATTTGGTGTTTCGTTTCATCTTGAAATTCTGCTCGCGATGGAACCGTAGAATCGCCTCTCCTGGGTAGCGATTCTTGGACCTGTGAAACAGCCTACTCTCTTGCACTATTGCAGATGTTGTCTGCGCCCGGCGGGTCAAAACCGTAAGCGACTCCGCGTCGTTAGTCACACCCCGACGAGGCAATAATTAGGGTCGCGGCTTCTTTTGCAGTGGCCAAGAACAGGATAATTGGGGTCGCGACCCAATTCGTCGTTTACGGTCTCTGTGAGAGGGGGTGACCTGTCTCGACCACTCATATGTTAGCACGTTGCGTCGAAACCCGTGATGTAATGCTCAGGCCAGCCCAGACCCAGAAGAGCCGGCTTAACTCGGCGTGCGTCGTGGCTGCGCGGGCGGCCAGGCTGTCAGTGTGCATGGCAACCGGGGCACCTTCCATGCGGCCGCACGTTTCGCTCTAAATGCTTTTGCTGATGCACGTGCAGTGGTTACAGCCACTCCCGCCAGTCGTAACAATGACCTTCTTTTGGAACTCGTGTACATGCGCCGATACAGAGAAAGTGAGCTCTGAAAGTATAGCCACAAGTAGCATCTGATGGACACGTTCTTCACGTTGCGGAGGTGTGCGCCGACCACCGTTCCTGCGATGTGATATCTCGCTGAACTTCGCCGGTCTTCCCTCGTTCGCCCCCGCAAGCTTCAACCCATCTTCACCCCCTTGCTTCACATTACAACAACAATTCTGCCGTCCACGTCCCATGAATAGTCATGGGCATGATCACGGGCAACTGCAAGCTGCACACCGGCCCCGACGCAATGTCGTCCCCGTCCAAGATGTGGAGCACCAACGCCCGACGGACACCGTCATAGCACAGCGAAAGCAACCACCGATCCCCTTCCGCCTCCTCCTTCATCCCTTCCGGTCGAGGGGAAGCCGCGTAGGCTGCTCTCGAGGAGTCGCCAGCCACCAAAGCGGGCTCCCCTACAATGGTCGATGGCCCCGCCAACCACTCGGCGTCTCCCCCAGCCCCCGTCACGTCGGTGCGCGCCAGCTCGCCGTGGGGACAGGCCCGAACGGGGCCATCATCACTTCCCCTAACGTACGAGATGGCGTGATAGGAATAACGGTAAGGACGGCCAGCCACGGCGGCGTGGATGCACGGAAAGTCCCCAGGGCGTCTTGGGCGGCTCAATACCTTCCCGACGGCGGGGTTCGCTTTGCTCATCCCCGCCACGTTGGCGACCGTCGACCGCGACGGCGGCAGCGATACCGACCCACCGTCGTCGGCAGCGCCGCTTCCCGACATCCGCGGTAGCGGCACAGAGTTCCGCAGCAGCGGCGAAGGCCGCATCATATCTTAGTCAACGTCGCTTTAATGAGCGGTAGCGAGGCGAGAGCCCAAAAAGTCCGGTGCCACGAACGAGTCCACCACAAGCTCTTCCCCTTTCTCGAACGCATTTGCGTGGTGAAACGCAAACCCATTCTCAACATATCGCACCGTCGTTGGAATACCCGCCACAGCCGCCGCGCTCCCCGGACGAGGGACCAGATAGAGAGAGCTTGGGTTCCCAGGGGGCGCAAGCGACATCGCCGCCCCCGCAGTTGCAGTGGCTTGCCAAAACGCTCCCGCGTCAATCACCAGCGGCGGCACCGTAAGGACGTAGTAGTTCTCGGTCGCAATAGCGTCGTGGACGAGGGTAAACCCCCCACTCGTGACGTCCACGGTCGTCACTCCGGGCACGGAGGCGTTGGTCGAGCCCTTGTGGGGTAGAGCACGGGCCTGTCGTGGAGGGCGGGAGGGCGACCTAGGGGCGAGCGCCGGCTCAGCTGTTCTCGCCGGGATCTCGCTCGTCGATGGCACTCACGAGCCTGCGTCGAATTCTTAGATGGACTCTCGAATCCGGTCCACCTCGAGCTGTCTTTCGATTTCTAAGCATTTTCGTTTATTTATATTGAAATGGTAGCTGCCAGCACGTCGCACGCCGGCGAGAGCGAATAGTGCACCGCGGCGTTCCACCTCGAGCACCAAGATCCAAGGCGCAGCCACCGACACCGACACCGCCACATACGGTGTCCTTGTCTGAGCCAAGACAGAGTACCCGTGTCTGACGTGCGCCAGACATGAAGTACACGCAACCCCCACTCCACGGAAGCCCCGACCGACGCGTCGGCGGAGGTGGAGTGGGTGGTGGGAGGTTCGCTGCTCGCCGCCAGCACCTCTGCCCCCCTGCCCGCCCCAAACATGCCGCCCACCGCGTCGGCGGCGAGCGGTTGGGCGGCGGAGCGCCGGCCTCCCGCCGCGCGCCTGGTCGCCGCCGTACTGCCCGCCAGCGTGGCGGCTTCCCGCCGTCGCCTCTCGCAGCCACCGTGGCGTCGCCTACCACCGCCGTTGCTGCCGCCGCTACCGGCGCCCCGTCCGCCCGCCCCGCGCCCGCCGCTGATGGAACCAACTCGTCCGCGGCGAGGTGGTGGGTGGCGGGGGGTCGTCAACCTGCGGCCAGTTCCTCCTCCCCCCCCTTCGGCAGCACCCACGGCCACGGCAGCGGCAGGGGGGATGGTGGTGGGGGGTCGGCACCCGACCTCTCGTTGCCCCCCCCCCCCGCCTCCCGTTACCGAAGCCAGCGTGGCGGCGGCGAGGGGGTGCGGGGGGTCGGCTCTCCTCCTCCGACCCGACCCCACACCGGGCCCAGCCTTCGCGGCGGCGACTGGGAGGGAGGCGGCGAGGAGGTGCCTCACCCCCTGCGAATCCACCTCCCCGCTGCCCACAACAGACCCCGCTGGGGGAGGCAGTGGTTGGAGCAGCCCATACGGGGGGGGGGGGGGGGTAGGGGGGAGAGGGTGCACGCTGCCGCTGCCGCCGGCGCCGCGAAGGTTTCCGCCGACGCCGCAGACTCTGTCGAGGCTGCCGCCGAGACCGTCGACGCCGCTACCGAGACCGCCGACGCCGCCGAGGCCGCCGTCACCACCGCCGCCGCCGCCACCGCCGGGGAATGGGGGGGGGGAGAGGATGGAGGCGGTGCCCTCCGCGGCGGCGGCGGCGGGGAAGCGTGACAAGCGTTTTGGCGCAGAGGAATCAACGCCCAGACGGTTGAGGAGGTCCCTCACGGGGGGGGGGCGGGGGGGAGGTGCCCGCCGCTCCGCGGCCCCCCGCCCCCATCACGGCCCCCACCGGCGCCACCGAGGCCGCCGTCGAGGCCGCCGCCCATGCCAACGGTGCCTCTCATGAGGTGGCTGCTCATGCCGCCGCCCATGCCGCTGCCCATGCTGCCGCCCGTGCCACCGCCAGTGCCGCCTCCCATGCCGCTGTCGCCGCCGCCGGCGCTCGTATCGGCGCCCCACCCCCCCAGCTCACCTGCCCCCCCCGCGCCGCAAGTGGCGCGGCCGCCACCACCGCCGCCGCCGCCACCGCCGCCGCCTCTCCCTCCCAGCCAGGTCACTACACTCCCTCCCGTCATGCCCCCAGCAGCGGCAGCGGCAGCGGCAGGGGCAGCAGCAGCGCCATCGGCAGCGGCGCCGTCGTCGCCCGCATCACAACCCCGCGGCCCTTCTGCCGTGCTACCGCCAACGCGACCGCCGCAACCACCACAGCAGCCTCCGCTAGCCGCTTGGCGCGCCTCGCGACGCAGGTCCCAGCCGCCCCCCCGTGACGGGGGCCGCCGCCAAACGCACCCCCTCCCCCCTCGCACCCCGCACCCCTGCCCGCTTTCGTCCTCCACCCCCCCACCCTCCTGTCTCTGACACTCCTCCCCCGTGACGTCGCTGCTGCACGCGGCCTCCGCCACGGTGGCTGGCGACCGTATCGGCCGCCGACCCCCACCGCCCCCCCCCCCCGTCGTTGCTGGCGACGGCAACGGCGCAGGCAGCTGCCGCCACCACTCTCATACCGAACGTACCTACCGCTGCACGCGGCCGCCGCCAAAGTGGCTGGCGACCGCGGTGGCTGGAGACGGTGGCGGCCGCGGTGGCTGGCGACGGTGGCGCCCGCCGACCCCCCCCGCAGATCTGGGTGGCGGTGGGGAGGTGGAAGGCAGAGGGCAGCCACTGTCCCTCGCCTCCGCGGCGACCACAGCCACAGAAACTCGTACAGGGGGCGTCCATGTGGTGGCGGATCGACGCGATTGGACACAAGGACATGCATGGGATGTGCATGCATTCCCGGAGACATCCCTGCTCGAGACTTGACAACGAACTTATGAAAGAACATTTGTAAGTCTTTGAGCACACTCCTTTTTATTTACGAGCACGCCAGTGGGGTGTTTCCGAGGTGAATTATCGCATCCACCAACCAGAGCGCGCACCTGTCCCTCCTTTTCGGACGTGTACATACTTGACAGTCGGACCGCGGTATCGCTTGAGACTTGACTTGAAGGGACAACACGTGAGTGTCTCGCGGAACGCTGGATATTCCTGAAATCTACTTCGCCGTTCATAATTTTCACGTGTGTGCATCAAGGAGTTTTCACGGAGTACAGTGCCGTCTGCGAAAGCGGGAGATCTCCGTGCCACGTAGAGCGACCACACAGCGAGCGCGACCAGACAACTGTGTGATCTGCGCCGTCTCTACGCGCCCGAATGTGCGCTTGTTGAGCGCGAAGCAGCGGTACAAGCAGTGAGGAGTGACGGAGGGCGGCAGGTGGCCGTCAGGGGGGAGCGTGCGGTGGGAGCTCACGTACGTAGGGCGGGTGTGGATTGGGAGGGGTTGCCGAGGGAGTGGGGAAGTGAGGCCAGCGCGCCGGGGGGGGGGAGGGCGGGGGGGTGCGAGCACTTGAATTGTGGCCTTCATCAGCGCGCGTCATAAGCACCTTCTTCCCGTCGCTTTTATTCCTCTTTTTTTTCGCTCCCGGCGTTGCGTAGCTATGGTTTGGTTATGCACGTGCACCACGGCCGACGAACAGGGCACCTCGCGGAAACAGAAACGAGTGGCGCTTGCGGCTCTGAACATTGCCGATGTAGCTCTCGTTAGACAGCATGATACGCGTCTTACTCCTGTCCCTTATTCTCCTTCTAGAGCGTTGCTCAGCTGTGATTTAGTATCGTGCGTCCATCAGCGCGACAGAAAGGGGTGAAAGGCGGTGTACATGCCCTGTTGAGGCCGTGGTTGAACAAAGACGGAAAGCGATTTCAGGAATGTGCTGTGGGAACGGCTCATGGCACCTAGAGGCGGGACGGTGAAAGGAAATCACAGATCTTTGTCAGGTCACCAAGTGGGCTGTTGTTGTGTCCTGGCGGTACCAAGTCGATTATGCTCTGACTTGGTCGCAGAATCGTTTGGACCCCGCAGTATGAGAGCTCTGAGGGGGGCGGGGGGTGAATCATGCCATCGCCGTCAAATGGCAAAATGTAGGGCTCCCCAGGCGCTATCGAGTCGGGGTTGACGTGGCACTTTCCAGGGCCATTGCGCAGGAGCGTACCGACAAGGCCCTTGGGGGTGGCACCGGACAAGACACGGAGCTCAATGGGAGGGTACTCGGCGGGGGCAGAGGTAAAGTAGGCAGCCATGAGGGCCGAGAGGGAAAAGGCTACCGCAGACGGCCGAGAGGCATCCCACAGCCGATGGGCCGGGGTGGGTGGGGCGGCACGTCCACCGGTCGCCGCGACCGCCATCAACGGCGTCGTCGACACTGTAGCCACCTCTTGACGAGTGTCGCCGCCCTCACCGCCGCCGCTGGTTGAAGCGGCAGTCATGGCAGTCTCCCCCCGCCCCCGCCGGCCTGCGCAGGCAGGGGGGCGGACGGCAGTGCCCGCCAGCGGGGGGCTGCTCACTAAGGCGCCGCCGCCAATGGATGGGGATGCTGCCGCCAAGGCGGAGGATGGATGGCCCATTGTTGGTGGGGACTGCAGCTGTCGTCTCGATAGTGCACAAGGTAGTCACGATGGGCACGTCGTCTTCATGGACAGAACCTTTCGACGTTGGCATTCCTGATGCAACGGTGGCGGAGCTGTTGTCCAGACGTCAGTCATGTTCCCAATGGAGCAGTGTGCCTGGCTTCTGGAGCGCCACAGATTGGTGAAGGCACCGCTGCATCCATCAGTTGCCAAGCTCCTCACACCTCGATGGTGCATAGTACTTAGGTGTGGTGGTTATCTGGGCGTAAGCCCACACCAACGGGGTACCTTATCCTCCTGACGGAGATGGTGGGGAACCCGGGGTATAAACCCTGGAGTCAGAACCGCCGGAATGTAGAACTCCACGCGAGGGGGGAAGCGTCCGGGACGGGGAACACGAGGGTAACGCAAGGTTGATTTTTTGTGAGGGGGAAGCAACGGGCACAGCCCCACGCGCAGATATCCCTCTTTGGCCCGCCGGTCCAGGGCCCGCTGTGGGACCCCGGAGTGCGGGCCAACACTCCCTACACTAAACACCCAATCAAAACACTCAGAACCCTCCAACACATCTCTCCACGCAAAACACGCTCAGTGGAGGGATCTCACTCAATCTCGGCCAGATTGGGGCGGAAGTAGCCCGCCCTAGGTAACTTCCCTTCACTGGCCAGAAGGCCAATTCCAATCGGGCGGGCGTAATCGCTCTACCCGATATTATCTTATCTCCCCCCCCCATTCATGAGGGGATCCAGCGAGGATGACGTGGCGAGCCCCTCCCGAGGGAGGAGCGACCCCCTCCTGCCCCCGATTGGTCAGGGGCATAGGTCGCCACGATCTGCCTCGCCCTGAAGGGGGATGGCCCTAGTCCGAGGGGTGCGTTAAACCCCCACATTAGGTACGGCAAGCTCGAGAGTGGCCAGGCTTGACACGAAGCCGGCCAATTGAACTTGCCGTGATCTCATGGCTGGACGATGCGTGGGCCCATTGAAGGTTCAGTTCCATTTCATGCTGGTGGCTGGAGGAGCCGTTCGCTGGGCATGCGGAAGGGGCGCCATCTCCCCTCCCACGCGGTGACACTCGCCGCGACGGCGACGGCGACGGCGACGGGGAGGACGGGCGCTCCACGTCAGCGTGGTGGACGTCGATGTAGGCGCCTGTGCTCCGGTGACTGTGGCAATAACCTCTTGCACACGCGACACCCAAGTTGGGGCGGTGTACAAGGGCTGCCTCCCGTGTCGGGGGAACCGGAAGAAGTGCAAGTCGCACACACTCTATCCCTGTTGTGGGGCAATCCCCCCAGTGACAAACAAGAAGGTGGTGTGTGGTCCAACAGTTTCTTGGTCGGGACGGGGAAGCAGGGCCAAGCCCCGCTGTCCCTCCCCTTATCCCCCCAGGGTCCCCCCAGAATCTCGCCACTCAGAATCGCCCACCCCAGCACCTGCCCACCGGGCCACACGAAAATTCAAGACGATAAATGCAGAAAACCCTCAAATCCAAGTTGGATTTACTACTAAGCTAACTATCCCAAACTTAGGGAATATGGACCCAAATGCAGGGGGGGGAACGGATCACGCTAGTGGCCTGCCGCCCCTTGCATGGCACGTGTTGCCCCCCTACCTGGGGGTCAATACTGCCACACACCCCTCTTCTCAGTTCCGATCGACCCGGTCGGCCCTGTGAGGCGGTGCGTAAACGCACGTCTCGGCGTTGGGGGCGCGACTTGCTGTCCCCCATCGAGTACGTAACGCGGATGTGGAGACGGTCACGTTGACCGCCCCTCTCCTCAAGCTTGCCCACTCGGCAGCTTGCTCTCCCCGGTTCTCACTTACTCACTTCCACCACATCCCCTTCACCTTCCCCTGGGCCGCCCCACGCTGGGGAGGCCACCCATCTACCCACGATCCGAGCCCCCCTCAACTCGAGGCGGGTCTCGTGCCGCTGTAGCCAGGGCGTCTCTCCCCAACTTGGGGAGAGCCATGGCGACCCCGGGGGTGGAGACGGACTCCCTTGACGAACGTATGGAGGATACCTCCTACGGTGCAGCGCCCGCCGGGACTTCCGGCGGGGGCTCCGCGGTTACTCCGGGGGATGGGACTCCCGCGTCACCCGGCTTTGGGTTGACGGCGGGATCTCCCCCGGAGGCGGGACACGTTGTCCCGCGTGAGTCCTTGGGGCGGTGGTTTTACCCCGCTTGGCCACTGTATGAGGCGGGGTCGATTGTTCTTCGCTGTGGCCAACTTGGCACAGCGATGGGTCGGGTGTGGGGCCGCCTACGGGAGAAGTACCCCCGTAGGGTCGGGTTCCCTGCCGGCTTCAGGACGGACCAGTTTGCCTTCCTGGACGATGAGGAGGTTGAGGACGTTCAGCGTGCCAAGGCCATGGTGGACCGCGGGGGAACTATCCCGGGTCCCGGCGACTTGCCGACCTTCACTTGGGACGCGGTGGCAACTCGCCCCCCGTACCTTCACGAGGCCGATCCGCACACTCATCACTTTGATGTGCGGATAGAGAAGGACTTCCGGCGAGGTCCCTACTTGGTGACTTCGGCTCAACTTGAGTTTCCGCAGCAGTCCGCTGCCAGTAAGGAGCAGTACTACCCGAAGAAGCCGAAGTTGTGGCCTCAAGTTGAGGTCCCCTACGGGTTCCCTGCGTTGCTGCCACGGCTGGTCGACCACTTCGGCTCCGTCATGTTGACAGCTAGCCCAGATCACCTGGTGTGGGCCATGTTGGCCACCCAGTGGCTCCTCGAGGTCATGTCGACCTGGGTGTCCTGCGTGCAGCGGCGGGGGATGCTCTGGCATCTTCCCCTCCGGCTTATCCAAGGTTTGGAACAGCTCACCCCTCAGCTAGTTGCTGAGGGGTGCTCATCAGGACAACTCACTCTACTTGAGGAGATGCTCCGCCTTCACAAGCTTATCGAGTGGGAGAGCATTGCGCACAAGTTGCGCCGCCCCACTCGTGGGCCCAAAGACGATGGCGCACTTCGCCAGTTCGTATGGGTCGCTCGTGAACTTCACGACGGCCGTGTGGTGCTACGAGAGGGGTTGGGCATCAGGGACTACCCGTATGCCCCGGAGGTGGATCGCAACACTGCGCCACCCCCGGACAAGGCCATAGTAATGGCCGTGCCATCTCATGATGACCACATGACTCAACCCACTGCGGGGGCCCCGAGTAGGGGTCGCAGTCACACCTGGGCACCGCCACCTCGGCGTGCCCTCCTGCTTCCTCCTTTCCCCTACCAGCCGCACGTGGACATCCCGATTAGCGTGGCCGTTGAGTCGTCCACTCCGGTGTCCCCCATGTTGGGCGCCACCCTTCTGACGGTGTACCCCAAGTTGGTGTTCCCGGCCACGCCTCTGACCTCAGAGATGATGATCACCACGTTGGTGCGTACCATCTCCTGGTTGGCCGCGTCGACCGCAACCCTTCAAGTCTCCGAGACTCCTCAACTTGAGGAGCGCGTTCGTACTGCGGTGGCCACCGCGAGTTGCGAGTCGGTGGCGGAGTTTATGACGGCCGAGTTGGCTCGCATCGGGGCTATTATGCCCCAGCCAGCCCCACTTGGGCGTGACAAACGTCGTGCGAGCCGGGCATACTCGCCTCCTCGCCGTCGTCGCCGACGCTCACGGCGCTCTCCCTCCGTGTCGGAAGACGAGTTGTCTTACTCCGTCTCGGAGTCCTCCACTCCGTCAGAGTCGGAGTCGGTCCGGCGTCTGCGTCGCCAACTTGCGCGCAAGACTAAGCTGAAGAGCAGCCGCGGTCGTCGCCACTTGCGCGACCGTGAGGGGCGCGACGGTTCCGACTTGGAGCCGCCGGCCCCGCCGACTGGTGGGGAGCGTTATCTACGTGGGTCTCGCCGCTCGCCTCTACGTGAGGGCGAGGGCCGTGGGGTTGGAGAGTCTAGCATGCATGCCTAGTTGGCAGCTGCCTTTGCTGTGAGAGTGTGAGGGATAGGGCTGTAGTTAAAAGCCACTCTGCGTAGCACTTCGACTTGAAGCACTCTCTTGGCACTGCTACTCGGCCTTCCCTCACGTTGAGGGAGGGCTGTTAGGGTCTATCTCATTCCGGGCACAGTATGCCCGGACCTTCTCAGCGGGAAGGTCCTCCACATATTCCCACGTATCATCCTTGGCTTTGTAGCCGAACCAGCGCACCCTCAACATGAGGCGGTTAGTGTCCTCATCCCAGCCGTGGTCGATGAACTGATCGAACACGTACTCCTGCGGGCCATGTTTAGCCGCAGGCAGCGAGGGCAGGCGCCACGCTTCCAACGCACGCGCCCAAGCTGGGTCGCCTGCAGGCGGTGGTGCAACTTTGACCACGTCCTGTCCGTTCACTGTGCGGACCCCATCGTCACTTTCGATGGTGAAGCGCCGCCCATCAGTACGAAGGACCTGGTACGGCCCCTTCGTCTGGAATACCAACTTACCCCCAGTTGGGGTGTGGGAGTGTACCAGTACCCAGTCACCCTGCTCGGGGACATGCTTAGCATTGCGCACCTTTTTGTCAGAGGTACGCTTGTAGCGCTTTTGCGCTTTGTCCATCTCAGCCCTGACTTTAGGGATGAGTTTTTCAAGCCTAGCAGCGAACTCCGCCTTACTCTCAGTAGGAGTAGGCGTACTGCCACCATCCTCCCTAGTTGGGAGCGGCCGCCGCACGGCAATAGACCGCACGCGACGGGGGGTCACAAAAGCGAGGGGTACTTTCGCGGTAGATGAGTGAACCTGCGAATTGTAGGCAGTGGTAAGAATAGATATGTATTGGTCCCACGTTTTCACGTGCTCACTCACATAGTGGCGCAGCTGCCGAACAATAGTTTTGTTGAAGCGCTCCACCTGCCCATTAGTTTGTGGGTGGTAGGGCATGGCATAGTTTGCCTTGACCCCCAACATATCCAGCACTCCCTGAAACAGTACAGACGCAAATTGCGGTCCATTGTCCGATAGTGTACTATCCGGGATGCCATACGCGGCAACCCAGTGATCTAGGAAGGCTGACACGACCGACATGGCCGTGATCTCTGCCAGTGGGATCGCTCGCGTAAGTTTCGTGCAGCGGTCACAGATGACCAGGAGGTACTGGTTGCCCTCCTCGGTCACTGGCAGTGGCCCAAGGATGTCCATTGCCAACGCGGCAAAGGGTTCCTTGGACGGCAACAGTAGCATAGCCGTAGTAGGCCGCCGTTCCATCAGACGGTTCTGCGCACAACTTGTGCAGGCAGCCACCCAACTGTAGATGTCCACCACCATGGACGGCCAGTAGTACCTGGTCCTCAGGGTCTGGTACAGTTTTCTAGACCCCAGGTGTCCTCCTGTGGGAGCGTTATGCTCCCTCTCAAGAATACTGTCCTTGAGAGATGCGGGGACGACAAGTTGTTCGGTCCCCTGGAATACCCCCCTCCTTATGAGGAGGCCATCGTCTCCGAGAAAGAACCGCGTCTCCGCCACTGTATCCAGTGTATCCCTCTGCGACTTGCAGAAGGGATCCTCGGCCTGGGCCTTCACCACCTCGTCCAGGGACAGGGGCAAGTACTTCTTGTTCCCTGCCGCCTCGGGGTTCAACGCCTGACCCGAGCGCGTGACTACCCCCACGATGAGGATGTCCTCATCGCCTGGGTTAGTGTCCAGCACCTCGGTAGGTACCCGAGAAAGGCCGTCGGCAAGGGCATGTTGCCTGCCAGGTCGGTACTCAATACCAAAGTTGAAGTGTGCCAGACGCACCCTCCACCGGCTGAGACGAGTGTTCGTACAATCCGTCTTGAAGATGAACTGCAGCGCGTGGTGGTCACAGCGGATGAGGAACTTCTCACCCTCTAGGTAGTGACGAAGTGACGTCACCGCCCACACCACTGCGAGTCCTTCCAACTCGGTGACTCCGTACTTCTTCTCGGCCGAGTTCAGCCCGTTGCAGAAGTATCCCACCGGCAAGTACTCCTTGTCCGGCTGCTGCTGAAGCAACACACAACCAAGTTGGTCGTAGCTAGCGTCATCATCCAGGATGTAGTGGCCTCCCAACCTGGGAAAAGCCAGGATAGGGGGCTTCAGCAGAAGGTCCCGAAGAGTCTCAAAGGATTCCTGCTCCACCCGACTTGGGGGAGGCAGGTTCTTCGGTAGCGTTGAGCTAACTAGCTCGTTCAATGGCTTCGCCACCTTGGCGAAGCCCTTGGTGAAACGTCGGTACACGTTACACATCCCGAGGCAGCTCCTCATCTGGGTCTGGGTCCGGGGGTACTGAGCCTTACGGATGGCCCTCAAGTTCTTCTCGTTGACACTGAGGCGCCCCGGACGGACAACATGTCCCAAGTATTCCACCTCTTGAGTGAAGAGGTGGCACTTACTCGCCTTCAGTGACACACCGGCGTCAGCAAGTAGCTTGAACACCTGGCCAAGGTGGCCAATGTGTTCCTCCGGACATCGGGAGAACACAATGATATCGTCTAGGTACACGGGACAGATCTGCCACCGTACTCCGGCCAGAATCATGTCCATAGCGCGCTGGAAAGTTGCCGGCGCGTTGCACAGTCCAAACGGTAGGCGCTTGCACTGGTAGGTACCACAGTGACAGGTAAAGGTAGTTTTATGCCTGTCTTCCGGGCCAATGGGAATTTGCCAGTACCCCGCGTTACAGTCTAGGGTAGAGAACACGTTTGCCTCCCCCAGAGAGTCCAGACAGTCGTCCATCCTAGGTAGGGGATAACTGTCCTTCACCGTGCTCTCGTTGAGCTTACGGTAGTCGATACAGAACCGGGGGGTCCCATCAACTTTGGGGACGATAACCACCGGGCTCGCCCACTCGGCGTTGCTGGCCTCGATCACATCGAGGGCCTCCATGCGAGCGACTTGCTCCTTAACGAGGGCCCTTGAACGGGGCCCTCCTCTATACGGTTGTTGGCGTATAGGGGGTGCACCGGGCTTGAACTCGATCCGGTGTTGGGTGGCTCTCATGAGTCCCAATTGACGATCCTACAACTTGTGATATTCGTCCAAGAGGCGTTCAACTTGAACCCTCAACCTAGGTGGAACACCCTCCATGTTCACATGGGGCCGAGGAGGGGCGGCCGACTTGGCTTGATGCTTCTCCTTCCTGAACTTCGGGTCGCTACTCGCGCCCGCGTTGAGGGTGACCGCTACTACCGGTCCCTAATGTTGGTCGATATAGCCGAATTTGGCTCCCGACTTGAAATACTTGGGCGACGAGCTCAGGTTCATAACCTGGATCCTCCACGGGACTCCAGCTTGGAGTCCATCGTGCCAAGGGCCACATGCTTTTGGTGCTTGCGAGCAAGACGGGGGTAGGGGTGCACCAACCCGTTCCCCGTATAATCAGTTACAACGTCAACGTGCGCCACCGAGTTGGGGGGCAACGTGACTTTACGGGCTAAACGCAGGGTAGCAGTAAAACCTTCTCTCACAGAGCAAACAGGCTTCGACTGTGAGACTGTCACAGGAGCCACAGACTTTCCCTTACCAAGGATGGGGATGGTCTCCCCATCCATCAACTTGACCCAATACTCAGGGCCACAAATCAAAGGCACTTGTGTAACAACATAAGGGGTACCCAGAAGCAGGGGTACCGATATATTCTCAACTACTTCATAGGTCACGTCGACCTCATGGGTTTCCAACCTAGTTGGTAGGGTCACGGCACCAACGATGGGAAGTACCCCACCATTGATATCGATCAGATGGTCAGCTTTAGACCTCCAGCGTTGGAGCTTCATCTCCTTTGGTAATAGCGACTTGCGTATCAAGGAGGCTCCTGACCCGGTATCAAGTAAGATACGGGCACAGCAGGCACGGCCGGGGGCAAGTTGCACCCGTCCAGCCACCTGGAAGTTCTCACTCGTGAGCACCGCGATGACCCTACGTGGGTTTACGTTCTTGGAGAGTCCTACCCGCGGTGGGCGGACTCCCTCAGGTCGCCGCAGTATCCGGCAGGGTTGGTTCGTCCTCTTGACCCACTTGGCCGAGGCTGCCGTTGTGAGCTTCGGACGGCCAACTCCAACGGACATTCGTTTCCCGCCGACTTGGCGTCCGAATCTGAGGGCGAAGGGGAAGACGACGAGTCCGAGGACGACGTGTCCGCCTCCTCCGCCGAGGGTGTGGCGACCGCGACGACCTGTCGAGGTCCACCCTCGCGGCGTGAACGTACTTCGTTCGTAGCCGACTTATTACTCGCATTCCTAACAAGTTGTTGGATGCGTTTACTCAACTTGGGGCAATCATATGCCCAGTGTCCATCGGAGTTGCAGTTCCAACACCGATTGTCAGTTCCCGGAGGGGTCTTCCCGACTGGGGAAGACAAAGAGGAGCCCTGGGAATTTCCCACGGCAGCTACCACCCTTTCCTTGCGGATTCGGCGTGCCTCTCTCAACTCTCTGGCCTGGCGCGCCTCCTCACGTTCCTTGGCCAACTCGGCCTGACGCTCCTGGCGTTGTTCCTCCCGCAACTTGCGGTAGGCCTCACACACACATCTGCGGTAGGCGAACCTAGCCAACTCGGCCAGGGTCGCCCGGGCAGTGTGATGCTCCCGGGTCTCCATCCGGACTGACCAATGGAGTCCCTCCACGAACCGACTCTTCACTACAGCTTGTGGATGAAGATACGCACAAAGATTGTTGAGCTTACGAACTCGCTCCGCAAAGGTCAGCTCGTCCTCAGCCTCTTCCTTATGGGCTTGCGTAAACTCCTCGACTTGAGAAGCCAACGCTGCTTCATCAACCATGGCTATCAACAACCAGTTGACGAGCTCCAAATAGGACGTCACCTCACCAGCGCCTCCACTTGAGGAACTGGGCATGACGGACAAAAGTTCTGTCCGCAGGTCGCCCTTCGTAAACTCCTGTAGCATACAGAAAGCCATGCCTTCACTTATGGCATTGTCGTCACAGGCTTTTGTGAAACGACGTAAAAACTCAAAGACACGGAGGGGGGGAGTTCCATCCCACTCCGCTTTGTGCCCAAAAGAGTGAAGTGCATTCTTCTTGGCACGGCCCATGGCTCGGGCCTGGACAGGACCATACACCACCGACTTGTTGTGGAGGGCGTAGGTCTCACAGTCAAAGATCCTCTGGTAGACCGGGTTGGCTACCTGGATTTTGGGCGGCACCTCACTTTGAGGGAACAGCCGCTGAGGCACTGGGGTAAGTTGACCCACAGTGCCTGTCGTCTGTCGCGGCGAGCTTGGTGTAGCCGCCCGCGTTTCCGCGGGGAACTCCCCCGTGAAGGGCGTACGCCCCACCGAGAATGGTGTGGCTCCCTCGTTGGGAGTCACAGGGGTCGCCCCCTGTTCGGGGCGACCCGAGATAGGCGTGAGGAGGGATTCCCCCTGCGCCTGCGGGCTCGAAAGCCCCAATCCGGTCTGGACATTAAGGCCATCTGGCAAACTCGCCACAATCTGATTCAGAATAGTATTCGTCATCGTGACCACCAGGTCCGGCAAAGTCTGCCGTAACACATTGGTCGCCTCCCGACGGACAGTTTCCGCGAGGAGTGGATTGTCGACTCCAGTTGAGTCTCGGTCCGCCTCCGGGAGTCCACCTGAGGGGTAACCACGTTCCTCAGGGGTCTCAACCGGGGGCATGGGCGCGAGCCCATCGCCGACCAACGGAGGTCCGCCGTCCTCCGAAAGCCTAGTTGGCGACGGCTCCAAGCCAAAGTTGGCTCCAACCCGGGTGGAACCCGCGGGGACAGTCCTCACCCCTTGGGACGTTCCCGTTGAGTGTACCAGACGGTGGCCAGACTTCGGCCCACTCACATCAGAAGTGTCACCCGAGTGAACTCCCGACTGAGTCGGGGTGGCCTGTTGCCCGCCGGCACTTCCAGTCCTGCTGGCTTGAGGGACCTTCAGTCCCTCTGCGACCCCAGGTAAACCCACCTGTGTCTCACCAGTATTCGAAGGCACTGAAGTACGTGCGTCACCCGTGTACTCCCCGGACGACGGGGGGTCCGAGCTAGCCATGTTGGCTAACGATCCGTATGACACGGTCCAAGTCCACCGTTCCTCTGAGACAGAGGGCCCCCTACACCCGGGTGCACCCGGAGGTACAGTTTACCTCTGTCCCCTGCTGCTCCACCAAATGTGGCAATAACCTCTCGCACACGCGACACCCAAGTTGGGGCGGTGTACAAGGGCTGCCTCCCGTGTCGGGGGAACCGGAAGAAGTGCAAGTCGCACACACTCTATCCCTGTTGTGGGGCAATCCCCCCAGTGACAAACAAGAAGGTGGTGTGTGGTCCAACAGTTTCTTGGTCGGGACGGGGAAGCAGGGCCAAGCCCCGCTGTCCCTCCCCTTATCCCCCCAGGGCCCCTCAGAATCTCGCCACTCGGAATCTCCCACCCCAGCACCTGCCCACCGGGCCACACGAAAATTCAAGACGATAAATGCAGAAAACCCTCAAATCCAAGTTGGATTTACTACTAAGCTAACTATCCCAAACTTAGGGAATATGGACGCAAATGCAGGGGGACGAACGGATCAGGCTAGTGGCCTGCCGCCCCTTGCATGGCACGTCTTGCCCCCCTACCTGGGGGTCAATACTGCCACAGTGACCAGCAGGCGTGACCGCTGAGGTCGCCCCACCTCCTGTCGCCTCCCGTGATGTTGGCTTTGTATCCCGGTCGGGTGTTGTCGGCTTCGCGCCGTGATATTGCCAGATGCTCGACGGCTGCGGGTCGCCTTCGGTGGAGAGGACTCGGCGAGGAGGGCGTGGGCGAAGCGTCTCTTATAGCGGAGCCCTAGGGAGGGGGCAGGGTGCTGCGGAGGTCTAGAGTTTAGGGGCAGCGGCGGCCACCCGGGCGAAGTAGTGGGAGGCGCGCCTCGCTCTCCCTTAACGGGGCACCGGCCGGCGGCGAGAGACCGGGGCACGCAAAAAACAATAAAGTACGTCCTTAGGCCAAGGCGGCGGCACACGAACAGCGCCGTCGCCATAGCCGACATTCCGGGCTCTCGCGCCCTCATCAGGGCTTGGTGACGCCTCACACTCTACCACCACCTGGTGAGGAAAGACATGCTGTATCCCTCGCGCGCTGTGGATGGATGCACCAGGCGGTTCTCCCTCTCCGCGGGGACACTCTCGCAAACAGTTACGACCTCACGAAGGCCACCCTTTCGCAGCCACCCTGCCATCGCTGCTGCGGCAACGGCGACAGCCACTCCGGCCCTTATCACAGGCACGCAAGTCTGTCACCCACGCCTCCTGTGGCGGTCGCCTCGCCGCACCTGTCCGCCGCCCACCGTATGTCTTACGTCTGCAGACTGTCCCCCTCACCACCCTTTTCCAGCCCGTGCCAGCAGGCGGCAGTCATGTCTCTATCCCACCCCCACCTCCACCCGCGCCTTCGCCAAGACGCCGACAGCCACGGTCTGCAGATGCCTTCTCACCTGACCGGCCGTTCGCCGATTGCACGCCCATCCGTTCCCCCCACATGCCGCCACGACAATCCCTCCATCGCCCTCCGCCCCATCCCTCTACCCCCCGCCCCACCCTTCACTGTCATGGGCGCCCGGTCGCGCCCACCTTGCCGTGTCGTGGCCGGGTAGGGGTGGCGACCGGCGGGAGAGAGTGCGAGCGGGTCTCATGGTGGGGCATCCATGGCACACCCACCCAGAGGACGTCGGTGGCTTTGCACAAGAGATAGCGGGGGTCTCACTGTACTCTTCGTCGGGCGTATGTATCCATACATACACCACATAATCATGTAAAACGACAGACCGAAAGCGTTTTCCCACGACCGTGGCCATGGCCTTATCTTCCGCCAAGTCGACAGGTACAATAGGTATGTACACACATACAATGAACGTAGCCAGGCGGCCTGGATGGGCGCTGCCGCACCGGAACAGTTTAATAGTAAATAATCTGTAAGCTGATCACGGGGGCGGAGCAGATGACGGATGGAGAAGTTGGGGCGGAGCTGGTGAGGGGGGCCTGGGGGGGGCAGCAGTACGTGAGCATTGGCGACGACCTCACCCTGCTGGCCAGCAGACGGGGGCTGACGCCACGATACCAGGAGGTTGTATCGGATAGGGGCGGGGACCAGGGTTGATATATTTTGCGAAAGCATCCATCGTTAGTAAAAACATGCGAAAATTATTGAAAACGATTCGGATAGTTATCACCCAGGAGCCACGTGTTAGGATGACAGCAATGAATTAGCCACGTCGTGCCCAACACGAGCCGCCTGACGAGCTGCGGACACGCTTTCGGAAAGGGTCGTAGAGCCTACATTGGGCCGCGCAGTACGCAGGCGGCGGAGAACGTGCCGCGTGGGGCGGCGGCACCCGCCGTGTACAGTACGCCGCGGAGGATGTGAAGTCCTAAAGGTAGATTCCATAGAGCTAGGCCAGTCAAGAATAAGGCATAACAACGGCGTTAATGATCGCTTCAAGCTGAAACTGTTCCACATTGCTCTTCGATGTGCCTCGGTACTGTGCTCTCGAAGAAAGCACTCAAAAGCACTGTGAAGCGTCCGTATGGCAGTCATATTGCGCTTTGTGTCCTTTTATTCTTCTTGCAGCGGCTCGCGATGCGATGTTCCGGATTTTTGTCGCATCACATGGGAATGGTCAAGATCTCTTCAGGGGGGCTACTAAATAAATGGCTTGTACGACTTGTGTCCTTCGATGGGGAGGGGATGGGCTGGGGTCGGATCTTGCGACGATTTCGGCTCCCGGCGGGGGCGCGGGCGGGTGGTGGCGGTGCACATGCATCAATCTGCGGCGCAGGGGGGGGGATTGCCTGCGGCTCCCTATGGCACGACAGAGGCAGGAGGTCGCTACCTGCAACAGCGTGGCGGAGGGCGCGTGGCGGGAGGTGGTCTATCAGGGACTTTCGGCCATTGTATGCAACGACAACAGAGAGACAAACAAACGGCTGAGGGCTCCCTCAGCCCTGCTCCTCATCGTCCATACCCTCTGAGCCCCCATCTGTACGCTTATCCTCTTCGCTCTCCGAACTCTCATTCTCGGCATTCACCTCATCCTCCTCCACACACTCCATCTCCTGCTCGCGCCCCTCCAACTCGCCCTCGACGGCGTCGCGCGCGGCAGTGAGCCCGCCGTAGAAGTCCCCGATCTTGATGGCGTGGTCCTCGTACTTGGCCCACACCTCGGGCGTAATCTTGTCGAACTCCTTTGCTACGAGATCTTTCAGCGATGACAGTGTAAAGCTCGTATTGCCGCGCTTCAGGGCCATCTTGACCGTCCCCCATACCATCTCTATCGGGTTGAGATCTGGGTGAGCTACCGGGGAGATGAGGACTGAAACCCCAAACGTAGCCGCCAGTTCTTGAACCAGGAATCGCGGAGTAGGCTTGTTCTTGTCCGCCACGGCTTTCATTTCGGCTCTGGTCCGAGCCTGCTGCCAGCCCGCTTCCCAATCGGCCGGTACAACTTGGTGTGTGATGAGCCACTGCGCCAACTCGGCTTTCCGGAGCTCGTAGCCCGCCGGGGTAGTCTCGGGCGTGCGTACGAGGTTGTAGGGCGCACGGTCGACCACCAAAACACCGCCAGAGATCTTCGGGAATACCGACTCCTTGAGCCACTTCAGCCACACTTCCGAGCACATTTCCTTGTGGTAGTCCCCCTTGCCCTTCTTCCTGACGAAAACGAGCGCCACGTCCCGCACCAGGCCTGTCTCTCGTGAGCCTACGTGGGCTACAATAAGCCGCCCGCCCTTGCCCGACGGGACTGGCACTCGCGTCCGCAGCGTCCCGTCAGTCCAGCTTCGGTAAACCGACATATTCTTGTTCGCCCAGGTTTCATCAGTGTAGTGAACAGTACGGCCACTATCCGGGTACTGCTTGATGGAAGCGAGGAAGGAATCTCGCTGGGCGACGATAGAGGGCTTCTCACGCGCGACATCATAATGATTGGGGCCTCGTGTGAAGCTAAACCCAATGTCTTGCAAAGCGCGAAAGAGAGTGGTGCGGGTCCACGCGTACATAGAGAAGGAGGGGGACCACGACAGCACAACAGCCTCCGTCTGGAGGTAGGCGAGTGTCGAGTCTAATGTAGGAATTGAGCGGTTTTCGTATTGAGCGTACACCGCCGCCCGCGCACGAGGGAGCTCCTCAGGAGGGATTCGTCGGGGTGAGGTCCGCGTAGGTGCCTCTCCACCGCCGGGCAGTCTGTTTGCGTGCCCCTCCTCAGCCACGCGCCGAACGGTGCGCTCACTCACCCCCGTCGCGTCCACCGTCCGCTGGACAACACGATGCAGGCCAGACGCGCGCCCCGCCCTGCGCGCCCGCTCACAGAATGCGCGCTCATTAGCGATAATCACCGCACACTCCTTGGTCAGGCGCCCCACCGCGCGGTCCCTCGTACGCGCGGCCGCAGTCACACGCCGAGGGGAAGGCATAGTGCCGAGCCTCGCGTGCCCGCGGCAAGGGTGCGCAGTGCTCGGGAATCGGGTGCGGGGTGCGTGACGAGGCGCTTCTGGGACTCACTGTGGGGCAACTGGTCAGAGATGCTGAAGGATCAAAAAAGGCGGGCACTCTACGGGTGGATCAAGGTGGGATCTCTGTGTAGCATCCCTGGCCCCGACTTGGCGCCGACCCGGGACTACAACCAGAGGGCACCAGGTGCCAGAACACGCCCGCCGTGTGGTGATGGTTGGCGGCCGTGGCCCGTGCCCGGCACTGGGATGCGGTGGACTACGCTATTCACACGTGAGAGAGGGATTTCTGATGGGTTTTTGCATACTTGTGAGGGACTTGATTTGAGAGAATTTGAGTGTGAGATTAGCGAGTGGGAATAGAATTAGTAGTGATAGTGGCCCCCGACCTGACGAGGTTAGACTCGGGTCGGGGCCACTCGGGGTTATGGGGGGGCTACCTGGCCAACGTGCCGAGGCTCCCCCAGATGCACGTTAAGAGGGACAGCGAGGCGCCCTTGGCCCGCGCCCTCAGGAAAAAGACAACTGCGCGTTTGCTTTCCTCTTCCCCGTGTGCACTACCGTGCGTACCTGTTTGCTCTGCGAGCAGGCACGTGAGGCAACAGGCATACCATTCTCGTAGTTCCCCTTTCTGTGTTACCTGTCCCTTTCCCCCGAGGGATATTGACACGTGTCTGAGAGGATCGAGTTTTATACCACATATTTGGTGGAGCAGCAGGGGATGATTGGAGTGTTTGAGAAGAGACATTTGGGAGCAGCGGTTGGGTTGTTCCTGTTCTGTCTTTTGCTGTGGTTTGGGAATTATTTGCACCCGTTCACGGGAATCCCATTCCTGGCTCTCCAACACTTCTCTTGTGGTCTGGCGATCTTTGGACACGCAGGCAACTGGACTGTGGCTGTCAAGAGACCAACATGGCTACCCTCCCTGGCACGACGGTGCCCGAAGGGGTAGACCCCGCGTCCCTTGACGCGTCCCTGGTCACCGCGGGGGACGGTGCCCAACCCGGCGTTCTCCCTACGGGTGAAGCAGACCTGGGCGTGACATCCGGTAGCGGACTGGAGTCCACAGGCGGCCAAGCACCACCTGCTCCCGTTCCTCCGGCTGTTCCTCCTGTGCGAGCCACCCCGGGGTCAACGGCGTTTGAGTCCGCTCGCAGCAGACGTCTCCCTCCTGTCGGTTCTACTCCTCAACCTCCAGGGATAGCCCCTGGTGTGTTTACTCCTGGACCCACACATGGCAGCTGGGTGTATACACCTCTTCCTGTGGGCACTAGCGATGCCAGAGGCACCGTTGTGACTGGTTCTACGGATGTCCCTGAGACCTCGACTCCTGGGACCGGCCAAGCTTTTCCTCCCCGTGCATCCTATGGGGCGGGGAGCTCCAAGACCGGTAACCGGAGCAGCCGAAGGCGTCGGCGTCATCGCCGTCGCTCTAGCACCAGCGAGACCAGTTCCTCCAGCTCTGAGGAGGGATATGATTGGGATGCATCTCCCGGTCCCACCCGGCGCAGGCTAGTCGAGTTTGACTTCCCTGCCCACCAAGTGGGAGATGCCACCCTGAACAAGGTCACGTATTGGGGTAACTACCGGCTGGAGAACCAAGACCAAGGTTACACCCGGAAGATGGCCAAGAAGATGGCGTCCCTGAACCGGCGAATGCAGCCGAGCTTCGGGGGACATCCTAAGTTTTCCGGGAAGAGACCGGCGCTTATCTTTGCCTTCCTGCGCCGGTTTGTCAAGGCATGCAATGACAACGATGTGTCTGAGGGCAAGGCTCTCTACCTCCTGGTTAACTTCATGACCGGAGAAGCGGAACAGCGGTTTGCACAGGTTCTACCAGACTCTGCCGGACACATTGTCGGACGTACCGTCGCGAGTTATCCGGAGGCGGTCAACTGGCTCCTGTCCAACTACGCTGACGCGGACTCTCTGCGTAAAGCAGTCGGCAGGCTGAACCGGGCAACCATGAAAAGACAAGAGACTCCAGAGGCGTTCGCCCGTCGTGTCCGGGAGATGAGCGATGCTTGTGGCAACGTTTACCCTGAGGACAGGCTCAAGATGATCTTCTCGGAAGGGCTTCCTGAATATCTTCAAGTGGATGCGGAGAACTACAACCAGGAACATCAAGAACATACCTTCCAGCAGTTGATGGCCTACACTCAGGGCAAGTACCGGCAAGCCAGGGCCTTCCAAGCTCCCATGGTATCAACTCCCAAGCCGTTGTCGCGAGTTCGACCCGGACCCGACAAGTATAAGGGAGGTGATAGCCCTGTACCAGTACTCGCAGTTGGCGAGGCCTCACCCATGGGGTCAGGGGACAAGTGGGGCGGCTTCGTTTCTAAGTAGCAACCATCCCTGGTCGCCCCCAAGCAAGTCAAGAACCAGCGGTTCCGGTCTTGTTGGCTGTGCCAGAAGGAGGATCACATGTCCTACCAGTGCCCGACCATTCCCAAGGACCTCCAGGAGAAACTCAAGCGTCAAGGACTGGTGTTTGCAAAGGCGGTCAACTGGGCTGACCGGCGAGCACCCTCCAAGATGGACCAGGCACAGGTACACGCAATCCGAGTGGCAACCTTACAGAGCATCACGGAGGCTCTGGCAAGGGAAGCTCCTACGGACTTTGACCTGGAGACCGAAACCTCTAAGGACTCCTCGGACCCGGGAAACGAGTAGGGCAGGCGCTCTCCCCAAGTGTCTTCCCGAATCTCCGACGGCAGGGTACTTCTACCTGTTCTCCCCTTGCGTGCCGGGAGAAAGGACGGCAGTTACCCGCTCAACCGGTAGCCGCCTGGACACCCTGTTTGTTCAAGGGGACATTGCTCGTCCTGCGTAAAAACCTCAAGATTAATGCTCGTATGCGTGTGGGGGATAGTCTCCCCCAAGCTGTTACGCCGGTGGTTGACACGGGAGCCGGACCAAGCGTCATCACTGAGAACCTGTTACCTCCGGGCTGGCGTCGACATGCCTGGAGAGCGCCTACCCGGACCCATATCGTCGACGCTTCGGGTCAAACCCTACGACCGCTTGGCCGTCTTCCTGTCGCCATCTATGTCAACAATGAACCAATGCTTTTTCCCTTTCTAGTAGTCAAGACCCTATCAGTCCCCCTCATCCTAGGCTGGGACTTCCAGAAGCAGCATGTCAAGAGCATCCTACCCGGAGAAGGGAAGGTCCAGTTCAACCATGGGTTTGTGTCACCGGTATTGGAACATCTGGACGCCAAGGTTCGTGTAGCCAAGAGCAAGAGGGAACGCATCCCACCCTCTACCTTGACTCTCTTCAAACCGGTGCTCCTACCTCCTCGCTCGGAGACCAAGGTTCAAGTAACGACCCGGATTGCAGGTCAATGCCTGATCTACGGACGTAAGGAATTTCTGGCGAAACACCGGTTATACTTGGCCCACGGACATCACAAGAAGGTAAAAAGGCACACCCCGTTCTCGGTGCTAATCGTCAACGTGAGCCGGAAGCCAATAACCCTCGCCAAGGGCACCCGAGTTGGTACAGCAGAGCCTTACCGGGGATCCGCCCGTGCTATGAGCAAGGAAGACCTCCTGAACCTGCAACAAGAACTGGCATCCAACTTGACGGCCTTAGACGTACCTCCGAAGCAAGAGCAGGCTGGCAGCGCTACTCCGAAACCCGAACAAGCACCACCCGGGATGCCGAAGGTCAAGCAAGAAAATGTCCCTCCCGACTTGAAGGAGGCACTGGAGAAGCTTCTCCAGGAATATCGGCACCTGTGGTCGGGAGAGCTGGGCAAGATGGACGCCACTCTACACCGGATTCAACTCAAGCCGGAAGCTAAGCCAGTACACATGCAACCATATCGGGCCGGACCTCATCGCCGGGATGAGATTGAGAAGCAGGTTAACAAGATGCTCAAGATGGATGTTATCGAGCCGTCTGATGGCGAGTGGGCTTTCCCGGTGGTAGTCGTCCCGAAAACCGGCGGTCACTTCCGTTTCTGCGTTGACTACCGGCGCCTGAACGAGATGACAGTCAAGGACGTATACCCGATACCCCGGATGGATGATTGCCTCGACTTTCTTGGTGATGCCACCCTCTTCTCGACGCTGGATTGTAATGCCGGTTACTGGCAGATCCCTTTGGCTGACGAGGACAAGGACAAGACCACCTTCACGTGCCACCTGGGACTATTCCGGTGCAAGCGTCTTCCTTTTGGTCTCACCAATGCTCCAGCGACCTTCCAAAGAGCCATCGACATCATCCTGTCCGGGCTAAGGTGGAGAACATGTTTGGTCTACCTGGAAGACATTATCGTCTTCTCCAAGACCCCAGCGGAACACCTGGAGCACCTTCGGGAGGTCCTGGCCCTCCTGTCCAAGGCTGGAGTTACCCTCAAGGCCGAGAAGTGCCACCTGTTTGAGACTGAGGTGGAGTATCTGGGGCATGTGCTGAGTCCGGGGGAGCTCCGAGTCAATGAGAAGAACATCAATGCCCTCCGGCATGCACGGCAACCCAAAACCCCGACGGAACTCAAGAGCTTCCTCGGTATGTGCAACGTCTATCGCCGGTTCGTACGGGACTATGCTCTGATTGCCCGGCCACTGACCAAGCTGACCAGCAAGAAGCTTCCCGCACAACTCCCGGTGTTCGACGAGAAGCAGACCGCGGCCTTCGAAGAGCTCAAGAAGCGCCTGACCACCACTCCAGTACTGGCGTTACCCAAGCGGGAGGGCCAGTTTGTTCTGGAGACGGATGCCTGTGGCGTCCAGGTGGGGTGCTCACTACTCCAGCAGCAACCTGATGGGCACTTTCTCCCGATAGGCTACTACAGTCGCGTCTTGACTCCAGCTGAGAAGAACTATTCCACGACCGAGCGCGAGTGCTTGGCAGTCGTCTGGGCTTGCTTCCTGTTACGGCCATACCTTGAAGGACAAGAGTTCCTCATCCGGACGGATCACGCCAGTCTAAGGTGGCTGCTATGCATGGACAGCAGTCAAGGAAGGGTCGCCCGGTGGCGCCTACGCCTGTCGGAGTTCAAGTACAAGGTGTGCACCAGAGCAGGGAGGGAGCACCACTGCGCCGACACCATGTCCCGGCTGGAGACTCCTGCAGCCGATACCGGTCCTATCCCGGAGGAAATACCTTGCTTCATCCTCCCGAATGTCGGACGTGGCTGGCACGCTCCCCTGTATGAGGCACCTGAAGCTCATCAACCGGTGACCATTCACCGGATGCTCGAGGCACAACTGACGGATCCTCAATGCTTGGAGCTTCGCCACCAAATGGACCTGAACCGGAACAGTCGTTTCTCCGAGTCTACGGACGGACTCCTAGTACGGGTGTCACCCTTCGATGGGGCCACTCAAGTCTACGTACCCCGGGGCCTACGAGCTGACATCCTACGCCTGGAGCACTTGTCTCCTCAGGCCGGACATCCTGGTATCAATCGGATGTATGCTTCCATGAGACGACACTACTACTGGGAAACCATGGCCAGTGACGTCCATAAGTACCTGGAGGCTTGTGTTTCGTGTGCAAGGAACCGGTTGTCCCAGAGGAAGAAGACTTCTAAGCTACGCCTATTCCCTGCGGCGGAGCCCTTTGCAAGCTTAAGCATGGACATCCTGGGGCCCCTACCTGAAACATCCAGTGGCAACATATACCTGCTCATCATTTGTGACCGGTTCTCCAAGTTCACTCGAGCAATCCCGCTGAGGACCATCAAGGCTCTGGATGTCACGTCAGCCTTTTGCGAGTACTGGATAGCTGCCTACGGCCCTCCAGACTCCGTCTTAACCGACAACGGTCCCCAGTTTGCATCCCTGTTCTTCCAAGGAGTCTGTGACCTGATGGGTATCAAGAACTTGTACACTACGACGTACCACCCTCAAACGAACGGCCAGGTGGAACGATTCAACCGGACCCTAGTAGACATGCTACGGCACTACGTGGAGGAGCACCAAGAAGACTGGGACGAGCTCCTGGCTGTCCTCACTCTAGCCTACAACTCCCGAGTTCACCGGACTACGGGAGTCGCTCCACTCGACTTTGTCACCCCAAGGCGGCTGACCAACTTCTCCCTGGAAAGAATACCAGATGGTCTCCAGCCTGCACTGAAGTCAGGTCCCAAGGCAAAGGATGAGTTCCTGGAACAACTGAAGCTCCTGCTCCCAAGAGTCAAGGAGTCAATCTCGAAGACCCAGGAGCGATACAAGCGGGGCTATGACAAGGGCGTTCGGGAAAAGAACAAGGAACTGGGTGGTGGCGACTGGATTTTTGTGGACAACCATAGCAAGACCCGGGGGAAGCTGGACTCGAAGACGGATGGACCTTATGAGATCCTGAATACGGACGGTTGGACCTTTCTTCTAGACGTGGATGGCTCCCCGTACCGCGTGAGCAGCGACCATGTCACCCGAGCTCCACCGCCAAGCCAACGGGACTTGACCCGGCGCAAGCGGGCCGCAGTACCCTGGCTATCCCAAGAAGAAGGTCGGGAATATGTCTACGTCAAGTTTGTGGACCATGCCTGGAGAGACGGACGCCTGTACCTGCGAGTACGCTGGTTCGGTTTTAACCTGGCAGATGATACCTGAGAACCCTCAAACCGGCTACCCATCGCGGATGTCTGTGCCTACACGCGACGGAACGGGATAGAGGGCACTCCAGTGGCCAGAGCCGGAAAGATTCTGGAGTCGGACTCGGAGGAGGACCAAGAGGATGGGGCCAACCAAGACCCTCGGGACGAGCCGAGTTCATCCGCAACGGATGCGGAACAAGAGGATTGAGAAGAAGGGAACGGGTATATCAAGGAGAACACGCAATACAAGCATGGAACAATCAAGGAAAACAAGCACCCGCTCGGGCAACCCTTCTCTCCGCCTCTTCCCTCCTCGCTTCTCCCAAGACCCTCACCCTCCTTGCCTCCAACTACTACTCCCGGCGCGGACGCTGAGCCGCGGGAGTGTCCTCCAGCGCTGCCTCCGCGGCACGACGGGAACCGGAGGAAGACGGGATGACGTAGTGCGGTGAACGCGGTGCATCCCGGTATGACGCCATCGGAGTAGTACCGGTAGTTGCCGGGGGCTCCCGCTCATCCAGATATGCCCGTCGGCGCCCCTGGAAGCCAGTGAAGGTTTCTGACCACTGCTGGGCCAAGCCATGCCGCGTCAAGGTCGCCAGAAGTTCGCCAACCACCGGGCTGTTCGACATCTGGCCGCTGTCCGCACAAGCAAACACCCGGTCAACCACGTTGTTCAAGACGCTGGCGTAAGTACCCAGCACCAGGGAGGACCCAACGCCTTCAACCTGCACCGGAAGACGACCCAGCTGGTCTTCAATCATACCGACGTCGTACTGGTCGCATGTCGGACCACCTTGGATCAGGTACCAGTCAGGCACCCGGAAGCGGGTAAGGCGCAGAGTCGGCGCCGGAATCTCGAACCGCCCCGAGGATGACACCACCGGACGGTCCACAACGGCCCCCGAAACCGGAGTACCCAACTCCAGCGGAGGCACAGCGCCGCCGGCGTTGGAAGAAGGCGTCCGAGGCGGAGCGGCCGGAGTGGTAGGCGACCGCACGGTCACCCCCAGACTCGCCGCAGACAGGCGCGGTGCCGGAGGAGCTTGAAGTACCGGCACAGCCGGAACAGGGCGTGAACGCGCCGGCGACGGTTCAGGCGAGGCCACCGGGGCGACAGGTGCAACAGGAGGAAGCGGAGCCGCCGCAGACGCCTGACCGACCGCCGCGGCCCATCCCGACTCCTGCACCGGCGGCCCAACTGGCAGAAGATCAAGGGCGGCCGGGGCAGGAAAGCTACCTAGCTGCGGCCACGCCGGAAGCGGCATCGCCAGCTGCACCTTGGCCGGAGAAGACTGGTAGACCACCTGCGCCCAACCGAAGCCATCCCGACGCGGGCGGTTCTGGTCGGCAATCGCGTTCAAGAAGTTCCGGTCATGCACCGGCACCAGACGCCGGAAGTCAATCATCGCCTGGAAGAGCCCCTTGTACTCTTCGTCCTGGCTGCACAGGAAGTCGACGGTCAACTTGTCGACAATCCAGACCATCAGGAGGTCAGGGAGAAACCAAAGCCGGTTGGACACCAAGACCTCGTGAAGCCAGTGGTTGGCCGCCAAGACTGTCATCTCGGACGTGTACATCATGTACGGGATCGAGTGGAAGAAGCCCTTGATCGACGCCTGAGTCAAGGCGTCCAAGAAGTACCAGGTGAAGGGGATGCTGGAAGGAGCAAACCCGACCGGGATCTCGACTTCCTGCTGCTGCGGGATGACCTTGGGGTAGTACGCCGCCCGGTTAGCCTTATCCAGCTTCCAGAACTCCTGATGGTTGCAGCTCACGAGGAAGTCACGCTGACGGCCGCGTCGCTCGCCTTGCTCCCGTGCCGGTGACAACTTGGAGTACTTCCGGGTCAGGAAAGGCGGCTCCAGAGCGACCATGCTCGGACGGGGGTCGCAGTTCAGGCTCCCCGACCCCTTGAGCGCCTCGTCCCAGACCTTGAGCGCCCGGTGGACGTACCCTTCCTCCTCCGGCCACCGGAGAACGGACGCGGACACGCGACGCTCGGTCAAGGGCAGATCCAGCACCAGCGCGAAGGGGAGATCCTCCAGACGAGCAACCCAGGAGGAACCCGAGAGGCTCTGGGAGCGGTCTTGTGCCAGGCGCATCTGGTCCGCCGTGTGAAGACGAGCCTTATCCATCTCTGTCAAGACCCCGCGCTGGAGTTCCTTGCGCCAGAGGTCCAAGCAATCCTGCTGGCACTGGGCCGCGCCGGCGTTGCCGACCACCGTGGAGTAGCGCCGGGCCGCCAGAGGGTCCTGCCCAAGAAGCATCTCCGGGAGACCCACCGGGGGGGTCTCGACCGGGTGCATCACAGAAGCCGGGGGAACCCGATCCGTCCCCGCCGTGGCGACCGGCGCCGACATCGACACCCGAGGAACCGGAGGCAGGAGAGGGGCGCGACTACCCGAGTTCTCCTCCGCAACACTCGCCGCCGGAACCACGGGCCCAGCTTGGATCTCGGAACTGGACATGACGTCCAGACTCCGGGGGAACGAGAGGGCCAAGGTGAAGGAGAGAAGGGGGGCAGAGAACCGGAGCAGGTGATCGTGACCAGGGTGAAGACGCTCGACCTCGGCACCGGTGTGGACGTGCTCGAGGCTGTGCACGGTGGCACCTGGTTCGGCCCGAGGACGTGCCGGACTAGGGAGGGAGCTATGTAGCATCCCTGGCCCCGACTTGACGCCGACCCGGGACTACAACCAGAGGGCACCAGGTGCCAGAACACGCCCGCCGTGTGGTGATGGTTGGCGGCCGTGGCCCGTGCCCGGCACTGGGATGCGGTGGACTACGCTATTCACACGTGAGAGAGGGATTTCTGATGGGTTTTTGCATACTTGTGAGGGACTTGATTTGAGAGAATTTGAGTGTGAGATTAGCGAGTGGGAATAGAATTAGTAGTGATAGTGGCCCCCGACCTGACGAGGTTAGACTCGGGTCGGGGCCACTCGGGGTTATGGGGGGGCTACCTGGCCAACGTGCCGAGGCTCCCCCAGATGCACGTTAAGAGGGACAGCGAGGCGCCCTTGGCCCGCGCCCTCAGGAAAAAGACAACTGCGCGTTTGCTTTCCTCTTCCCCGTGTGCACTACCGTGCGTATCTGTTTGCTCTGCGAGCAGGCACGTGAGGCAACAGGCATACCATTCTCGTAGTTCCCCTTTCTGTGTTACCTGTCCCTTTCCCCCGAGGGATATTGACACGTGTCTGAGAGGATCGAGTTTTATACCACACTCTGGACTGAGCGGGCAGGCTCAAGTTGGACTTGGACGTAAGGTAGCCCCCGTCATGAGTTGCATGGACCAGATTTGATGTTGCAATCGGGTCAGAAGCCTCTCGTCTGCCTGATCTAACGGCGCATCTTCCTCGCCCTCTCCTGCAGCGCAGAACTGGGGAGACGACCCACTGGTGCCAAAAATTTGCGACCAGTCGCGTCCTAACACGTTTTGCAAAGATGCCACTCGTCGAGAGTTGCTTGTATACTGTCACGGGCTCTTTCAGTGCAAAAAATACCCCGATTTTGTGAGGCCCGTAGCGCAAAAATATTTCTCACACTTTCCTTATACAGCGAATGCCCCAGCACGGCGCAGAATCGGAAAGCCTGTGAGTTGTGCTTCCCTTTGAAGGAAGAGCAGAGTAAGAAAAAGAAGTAGCTTCGGAGCTATAGCGGGTCAAACATGGGACGTGCAAACCGGCCTAGCTATATGGAATATACCTTTAGTCGGCGTACGTAGCTCCTATCGTCCTCGTGGTGTGGGTCTGGATCTTGGCTGGGCACGCTGCCGTACTGTATCGCGGCTACGTATACAGTTCCGAAGACGACGACAGGATGCGGCACTGCCGCGTGATCAGGCGGTCCGGTCTGGTCTGATGAGCCTCCGAGCCGACATGTGGTGGAACACGTGGACGTCTGATAATCATTATCGTTCCGGTTCTCCTGAACGTTATTCTTTTCTGATAATTTACTCAATAATTTTGACGCAATAATTATCGCCTCTCAACCCTGGCGGGGACAGAGTCCATGCGCTGGGCTGCCCATTCGCGGCATCAAGTACATTGTACTGGGCGGAGAAAGCCATACATATGTTCAGATCCACACAATTTGCCTTCGGCCTGGCGAGGCTGCGGTTCCTTCGCGAACGCCCGCGAAGCTGTGGTTTCCCTGGTCGGGCCAACAAGACATCAGAGACCTTGCCAGTGAGCCTGCCTTGGATACCCCCACCGCCACTGCCACCACCTCCGCCACCGCCGGTGGCCGGGGCGCCCAGAAAAACGCGGCGCACATCCGGGCTGTAGGGGGGCCGCGGCGGGGGGGCACAGTGCACGCCACGGGAGGCAGGTCGCCCGGTTTTCGCACTGCCCGACCCCCCCCCCCTCCTCCCCTCCCTGCCGCCTTTCCTTGTCCTCCCCATCATGGGATGATCCTCCCCGTCCCCTCCCCAGCCGCTGGCCTGTACCGAGCGTCAACCAGAGGGGACCCCCCACCCTCCCCTCCGTCGGGCGGGGAAGGCGGGGCGTCTGGTTAATAGCCACTCGCCCCCCCCCCCCCTCCCCGCCCTCCCGCGCTCGCAGCAGGCACCTGCTGCGAGCGCGGGAGGGCGGGCGGGGGGGGGCGCAGTCGCCGCGGCCTCTGCCGCAGCCTCCCCCCCTGGGCGTCTCCCGCGTAGGGGGCGGCCGGGGGGGGGGATGGAGTGGAGAAGGGGGGGTGGGAGGGCGGTGGGGCCCTATCCCCGCCTGGCGCGAGCACCTCGGCGGTCTGGCGCCCCGCCCTCGTCACAACCACCCCCCCTCCCCACCCACCTGAGCGAACACTCGCCATCCCCTCCCATTTGTTGACTGCCGCGGCCTCGCCCCCACCCCCCCTCGCCCCCCCTTCCTTTCGCCTGCGAACCCCCCCCCGTCCCTCCCCCTCGTCCCCCCTCGGCAAGTGCACCATGGCGCCCCCCCATCGCCTGCGGGTGGCAGCGGGCGCGGCAGCAGTGGCGGTGGCGGTGGCAATGGTGGTGGTGGTGGTGGCGGGTGTCGGCATGGCGGGCCTGGCGGCGGCGACGGGGGTGCCCACCCCCCTCCTCCGCGGCGGCCGAGCGGGGGTGGTGTCGTGGGTGCCCATTGAGGAGTTTACCGACGAGTGGGCCACGTTCAACCACAGCAAGTGGCACGACAACAGCACCACGTGGTACGTGTGTATGGGGTGGGTGGGCGGGGGAGTGGGTGTGGGGGCTCGTGCGCTCGGGGCTCGTGGTCGGGGGATGGGGAGGGGAAGAGGGGTGGAGGGCGGGGCTGCCTGCTCCGTACCTCGCTGCCATTGTCGATGCCATTTCATTCTGCCGGGGCGGCGCTCCCCTGCCCATCCCAACCCTCCTCGCTTCATCTGCCCAGTCAAAAAGCGGGACCCCGTCTTAACCAACCGGGTACATTTGCTGGGGGGGGGGGTGCGTACGGGCCCGCTCCTCCCCTGCCGTCGCTGTGGGCTACGCCTGCTGTGAGACCCCCCTCCCCTGTCCCCCCGACCCCCGCCCCCCGCCCCCCAACAGGAGCGGCCGAGCGCCGTCTGCCTTTGACCCTGCAAACGTACACACCCGCGAGGGGCGGCTGGACCTCGTCTCGCGCTACGACCCCACCTACGCCTTCCCCTGCAACCCGCCCAACACGGAAAACCAGACGGCGGCATATGGCAACTGGACCACCGCCATGGTCGAGTCCCGCCACATGGTCAGGTACGGGTTCTTTGAGGTGCGGTCAAAGTACGTTGGGGGTGCACCCGTGGAGAGGGTGCTGGGGGGAGGGAGGGCGTGAAGAACGGGGCTGTCACCGCGGGGAAGGGGAGGTCCCTCGCGTTTGGGGGGATGAGAATGCTTTGCAAGGGCCTGTATTGCAGGGCTGCGCCGGGCGCTGGGGCGCCCGGCGCACATCCCCCCCTCGCCGCAAGGCACTGTGCTCTTACGTGCTCGCTACCGCCACCCGCCTGCCGTGTGCCCCTCCCTGTCCCGTGCCCCTCCCGTGGTCGTCTTCTTCTTCTTGCCGCCCTTGCCCTTCCCACACACAGGCCCGGCAATGGCGTCATCTCGTCGGCTTTTTGGCTGTCGTGGAACACCGATACGGACTGGACCGAGCTGGACGTCTACGAGCTGGGTGGCAACGCCACCGGCGGCCCGGGCCCCGGCTTCCCTTACATCCTCTTCATGAACACCCACGTGTTTCGTCGCACGGGCACCGACATCACCCCCGACACGGTCTTGTCAGAGCCGTGCCACTATGTGGCCCGCATCCCTCTTATCTCCCGCTACAACGTCTACGCCCTTGACTGGTACGTGCCGCGGGGAAGAGGAGGAGGGAGAAGGTGTGGGCGCAATGGGTCTCGGGGTGGTGGGGGGGGGGGAGCGCGAGAGGGTGGGGGAGTGTGGGCGGTGGAGCCCGGGGAGACTGCACATGAGGGTGGGTGAAGGCGGGTGGGTGCGGGAGGGGGTGAGCGCATGGCCACACCATGGGCCCGAGAGGAACAGCAGGTGCGGCCCAGTTGCCGGCCGTGAGCGGGAGCTCTGGCCGTCTGAAACGTCACGTCACCCCTGGCGGGGCCTTCAAGAGATAGCACGGCCGAAAGAGGACACACACTCACCACTGGAACGCCATAGTGGCTGCCGAGCCACCCCCTCCTCTCCCCCCCCCCCCCCCCGTACCACCCTACGGCGAGGGCCCCACGCTCGTTGCATCCCCCCCCACTCATACTCCTCCCCCCCACTCATACTCCTCCCCCCCACAGGAATGCGTGGACGATCAGCTGGCTCTTCAACGGCCGCGTCGTGCGGGTTACGGAGAACGTGTACCACCAGCAGGACCTGGTGCTCAAGTTGGACTCGGAGACGATGCCCACCTGGTTTGGCCTCCCGTCGGGCAACTGGAGAAACCAGACCTACTCGGTCCTCTACCTCCGCGCCTGGTCCCGCACCGCCCGCCACGTGCGCAACGACGGCGACGGCGACGGCACCACCTGCCACGTGCGCACCATCACCGAGTCGCGGGTAGCCCCCGCCAGGGGCCACGCCCGTATCAGCAAGTATGCGCTGCAGCGGGCGCCGAGCCCGGGGTCCAAACAGGTGGCGGGACTGGCCGAGCCAGTGCCCGTGAAGGGGTGGGGTGCCTTCCTGGGCCGCGGCCCCATCGGGAGGGGGGAGCGCTTCTTTCCGCCCACCCGCGTCGGGGCTGCTTAAGCGTCTGTCCCATGTGCTATGTTCTTCAGCTAATCTTGATGTGTCTGTCTCACGACTAACTACACTATTTACTTGACTGAGTCACTCTTCGAGTCAAGTCGTGTATCACTCAACCGCATCGCATCTGGTCGTCTACGCGGCTGTGACTTCATGGTGGACCATAACCCGCAACCTGCTTGGTAGAGTGGGAGTGAGCGGGAGAGGGTGCCGCCAAGCAACCTCTTCATGCGCTTATTTTTGTGCCAGTGCTCAGGGGGCGAGGGCGAGCCGCGGTGGGTGACGAGCCAGAGGGGCCGGCTGACGTCGAGGCGGCGCTGGGCACTGCCCAACAGCCGCGCGGCCTCGGGGTGGGGCTGACTCTGTGCGGGCCGCTGGGCAGGCCACCTGGTGGAGAGCACTCGCAGTGGTGACGACGGCGTCGGCTTCATCCAAGGGGCTGGTACCGATGCAGCTTGCCTCCCCGCGCGGACTGTGCCAGTGACAGTCGATACTAAACATTGGACCTTGCTTCCTTGAGTCCTCGTGCCCTGTAACCCGAGTGAAGGGCGGGGGTACTGCCCACGCAGAGGGTATGAACCGCCGGAACCCAACCGCTGGGGAGTGTGCACGTTACTGTTGCTTGGAGCAGCTCGGCGTGACCATGGCGGCGCTCTTCGCTACCCGCGTGGACGCCGTCCGCTGCGGCGGCATCGCACCGGCCCACGGGCGGTCTGATGGTGACAATGTACGAGCGTATGTACATACATGGTGCGGCAGGCTTGCGCGTTTATAGGCAGTGCCGCGGGGCGGTGTCACGCCCCCCTTCTATTCATATCGTTGGTTGCTCGTGCCCATCAGCCGGGCCATTCTCCCCCCCCCCCCCCCCCCCACCCCTCTCGCCCCGCACAGAACATATTGTTGGCGCTCTACATGTGCACCCCAGCGGTGGCAATCGCCTTGCGGCCGTGCTCCACCACTGACAGCAGCTTGCGGCCGCCGCGCGCCGCCGCCATGCGGACGGCCGCAATCTCCCGCGCTGAGCGGGCGACAAAGCGGCTCGTCACACAGTCCGCCTCGAACAGCCCCGACACCCGGTAGTCGGCGTCGACGCCCTCAATGGCAAAGTCGTCGGCCGACGCCGCCGCGTCCTCGTCCACCGCCGACCGCGAGACGGCGGCCGACGTGAGGTGGCGGGCAGTCTGGCCCAGCACCCCGTGCGGGTCGGTCGGATAGCCGAGCAGCTCAGCAGCAATGTCCAGGTGGGGAGTGTCCTCCGCACCCCCCTTCCACACCGTGTCGGCAATCGGCGACGACACCTTGAGCCGGTACGTCGCATCCTCAAACTCAACCGTCGCGTTCTCCCCACGCGTCAGCAGCAGCCGCGCGCCCGACGGCGTCACCGTCTCCTTGTCCGCCACCAGCGCAGCGCCATTGACGGTCGCCTCAATGCAGCTGTACCCGCAGTGCGCAATCGACACCCGGTCCACGCCGCCGCCAGCCTGGATGCCGACCTTGCCCATGAACGTCTGGCCCGCCACGGGGCCCCCAATGAACGCCGCGTTGACGTGCACCGCCGCGTCCGAGATGAGGTTGAACGCCTGGTTGCGGGCGCCCGCAAAGTCAAACCACGCGTGGTTGAAGCCGTAAAAGTGGGGGTCTCCAGTTCCGTACCCGTACGGTGAGTAGTAGGACTGGCGGTTGGTCACTGACGGGTCCTCCACCTTGAACGACAGGGGGAGGTGCGACTCGCCCGCTCCGCGCGACGCAAAACGCACATCCTCACCCGCCGCCGACGCGGTGGTGGTGGCCATCACCGCGGCGGCAGCGGCCAGAACCAGCTTGGTGACGGCCATGGTTGGGTGGGGAGGAGGGGGGGAGGGCAGGGAGGAAAGGTGACGACGGCGAGGGGGGAAGGAGACTGTGGACGAGGAAGGGGTGGTCGAGACGACGAGGAGGGGCTTGCTCGCTGTAGGTGTGCGTGTTGCGCTGCGGATGGATTCACCAGGCGTTCCCACCTGGCCGAGGGGGCGCCCGCATATAAGTCACCCCCTGCACCGAGGCACCAAGGTCAACCTCCGCACAGGAAGCGTCCTGCCCCCCGCCGTGGCCGCTGGGGCGGCGGCGGGAGCCACCCCCGCCCTCACCACAGAAGCGCAAGCGCCCCCGCCTCCGCGCCCGCCTCGATAGCGCCGCCGCACCCTTCCGCCTCCAACCGTCAGCCTGCCGTCTGCCCGTCTCCTCCTCCCCCTCCCTCGCCCTCACCCCGTGCTTCCTGGCAACTGCCATGGGCCCACCCCCCCACCCCCCCCCCCTTCCTCACCAGCCCGGGGAGGCCGGTCGCGCTCGCCTCGCCTGGCCGTGGCCGGGTGGGGACGGGTGCGCGGGGTGATGGTCACGGCAGGGGGCCCATGGCGCATAGCCACCGCCCGCCCGCTCACGCCAGACCCGCGCGGTGCGTCTGGCCATGGGGGTCACGCACAAGCCGACGGCCTCGGGAGGGGATACCGGTCGGGCGTGGGGCGCACACCTAAATTTAGTAAGACCTCCGGATCGCGGACTTCTGGCTTTTCCTGGCCTTCATGACGTTCCATTGGCCCCCCGAAAGGAAGCGTGCCACGCTGGGTTGCTCATTGGTCGTGTACGATGATGGCAGCACAGGGCGCAAATGTCCAAGACGGTTTCGACCATTTGATACGTGGCGCGTTGCACTGTGCCTAGAGGCACCGTGGGAGCACCCTTCACTCCATTCTTGCAGATTGAGAAGCACCGCAACAGAGGCGACCGCACACCGACTCTCGAAATTGTACGTGATGCCCAGCCCCGCAAGCCAGGCACCGCAACCAGGGACTTGGTCGTGGGCGGACCCGTCCTGCCTCGGGCAAGGACGCAGCTCACCACGCGAACACGCCCTGAATCAGTTCCTACCCCACACTGCTGGCCCCTCGGGGAGGACCCGCCCGACGCGACGTGCCCCGCGCCGCTTTCTGTGATGAGCACGCCAAGTCAATCCTCATCGAATGTCACGTATGGCGCCGTAGCGAAAAAGTGAACAGGGGAAACCGGGGAAACAAAAGTACAGGCGTGGTCAGCGAGTCGTCCTGCATCTCTCAGTGCCATCAGGAAGGTGGAGAAGCGGCGCACACTCCCAGTGTCTCGCCTCTTAGTGTACGTACATTCCATTCTCATCACGAATACCACATGTAGTGGCGCCTGGCATCGTCCACAGATCCAGTGAGTGAAGGAAAAGGAACAATCTGGTACAGGGTGACTTGGGGTGGGCGCGAATGAGTTGAACGAGTGTACACGGCAGTCGGAGTAGCGTCGCCGTCTCGGAGGAGAAGCGCCGGCGGATGCCCACCGATGCGCTGCAAGGGATCAATACTGGCCTGGAAAGAGTGGACGTGGCACTGTAATGCCTCAATACAAGAAGTCCGCCCTCAACCAGGTGTGGGCGCGGCAGTCCACACCCAGTTAAGACCCCATCTGAGCGGACATACGGGTTTCCGCAGGATGCGCGCTGCTCGATTGGCGGCCACGGAAGCTCTGAAAGTTCTGAGCCAGGTGATTGGTGACTGGGAGGGGCGTCAGCTATCACGACTGAGCATTCCGAAGATCCTCTGAACCCGGCAACGTGGCTGGCTGCATCCTCGCGGGTGGTGCCTGAGGGGGCCCCCAGCAGTCCATTCATGAAGCCAAACCGTGGCTTCCTCAACACCGATCGTGAGAATTCTCCAAATGTCTCGACCGAGCGCACGTCGGTAGTTGCTGAGAATGGATGACTTGGCCGCCACACAGGACAGGACACGGAACCACACCAAGACAACCGACAGAATACGAGCGGGCCACGCCGACCAGGCTTGCTTACCCACAGCCTGCCAAGCGAGTCATCGCCCCGTGTCCTTGGGACCCGCCATGCGCACGGGTGACTGCCCATCGCAGACAGGCGGGACGGACATGTGACCCAATGGCGCGAGGGCCGCTTGCCGGCGCGCCGCGCGCCGGCGCTCCGAGTCGTCGAGCGATGCACCGAGTCGAGGGAACGGCCAGCGTCTCAATAAAACACGCGCGGATTTCTTTACTCCTCTCCTAAACTCAACAGGCACGCCGTTTCGGCTTCCAACAGCTCCTCATAGTGGTCCTCGCCATCGGCAGGGCAGTCTGCCGTCCCAGCCTCTAGCTGTGTCCCGCCCACACGCCGGCGGTACGAATCGATCTTCCGAACTGCTAAGGCCAGATTGTCGGCCGCCCACTTGGCAGCCTCATCTGCTTGCTTCTGAGCACAGGAGGCGGAGTCCAGGCGGGGCCCTCCAGCGGCTGCCCGCCCCACAGCGGTCCGCTTGTCAGCCAGATTCTTCGCGACCCGGGCGCCGTCCGGCGCTGAGGCCCGCCGCACTCCGCGGTTGTACGCCCCGTTGCCTGGCGCACGGCTCACAGCGACGCGCCGCACGTAGGCCAGGCAGCTCTCCAGGAAGCTGTCAGCCGCATACTGGTTTGCATTCTGGTTAAAATGCCCGTGCCATGCCTCGAGTCCTTGCTCACTGTATCGGCCCAGGCTGCCAAACAGCGCGAGGAAGTCTGGGGCGTGGCACGCCAGCACGTGCAGCTTGGGCGTGACAGACGACCACTCAAAGTGTTGTTTAAGACCGTCCACCAGCTGGGCAGCGTTATGTCTGAAAAGTGCCACGTCGTCCTTGGGTATGGAAGCGACCGCGGTCAGCACTGGCAGCAGCTCCCGCCACGTCGCACAGGCGCTCGCATACGCCGTGCTTACCCACTCGGGCACGCTGCCGTCCAATAGCGAGCACACCATGGAAAGCCGGCGCCCAATGCGCTGGCATTGTCGGCCCTCGAAGGCCCCCCCGAAGTAAGGCTTAGGTTTGACCCCGACCCCGTGCCGCAGCACTCGCGCCAGGTTCTCAGCGTACATGCGCGCGCACGCCAGCCCGTTGTAAAAGTATACAGCCTCAATCCCCAGACGGAGGAGCCATACAGTGATACCCAAAACCAAATGCAAAGGCATTGGAGATATATGGCTTGGGTCGAGGATGAGCAGGGGGCGCCGCTCAATGGACAGGTGCTCCTTTAATGACAGCGGAGTCCCGCGACTTGCGTTGCCGCCGTCTTGATATGCCGCTGCCATTTCCTCCATATGTTGACGTGTGCGCAGGGTGCCACGTGCCTTGCTCCCCGCTTGCATGTCCCCATACTGGTCCACCAATGAGCCGTTGCGCGCTGTGCGGCATCGCATTGCTGTGCAGTACACACACGGCATGCGGCTGCTGGCGCCCATATGGCCACACCAAAGCGTGATGAAGCAGTAGTCACCCAATAGGATGAGCCGCACGGCGCGGCGTTCTCCAGACACCTCCACTCCGCCCGTACGTAGAGCATCGATATCTGGGACGTACACAGCAGCCATTCTTGATAGGGCGTCGTGGTCATCCTTCTTGCATGGGAAAACGCCATAGAGAATGGTATTCCCTCGGCTGCATGGGTGCTCTTGGTTAAGGATAGAGAGGATGGCTTTACATGAGCTTATTTGACCTCCCTTGTCGAGCCCAAAGCACAGCTGCACGTCCCGCACCTTGGGGTCTGGCACGGCCCCTGGGCTGTCTTGTCCCTCAAATGCGGACACAGCTTCAATCTCCGTGCCGTCCCGTCCTCGTGTCGCCAGCTCGAGGAATTCGCCGCTTGAGTGCAGGTCGCCAATCAGCCCTTGCACAGCGGCCCGCGGCGTCACGAGGAAGGCCCCCGCCGCGTCAGACATCACCTTGTTCCGCTCCTCCGATTGGGCCTCGCCGAGGTCGTGTCGCAGTGCCTCCCGGCTGGCCAGGCCACTGGTGGGTCCACCCATAAAAAGGCGAACACGCTGCCATAGCGTCTTGCTAATGTTGTTGTCCAGGATGAATTGCGTTTGCAGCCGCACCGAGGGGGGCGCCAGGGCCGCCGCAGAGGGGGCCACCACCACACCACCACTGTGGCGGGCCCGCCGACATAAATCTTCCACAGCCGCAATGAGGAAGCCAGGCTCAGTCCCCAGTACCCTGCGCATCGCTGCGGCAGCCCAAGCAGTCCTCCGCCGTTTTTGGCGTGGGCCCACCTCCGTCTTGCGGGGAATGAGGTCCCAAGAGTAAATCCGCTTCGCGCCGTTACCAAAGGTCATCTCAATGGTCCCCGGCCGAGTGGCAGCCAGGTAATGGTTGACCTGTGCGGCCGTCACCTCCCCATTCCCCTGCAATGGGACGGGTACCCCTTGGTCGCCCCCGCCAATTGGACCAGCACGGCGGGCCTCCTCGCCCGAGGCGGAGGCTCTGCTCGTCCCACTCGCTCGCCTGGCAAGGTGAGCGGGGACACGCCAGGGCAGTGGAGCCACGTTTACACCCACCACCCGCACTGTCTCCAGGTGAGGTGCCGCCACGTGGAAGCCCGGCAGGCGGATGGTCTCCAGCACCTGGCGCCGACCGCGAGACCTGTCCTGTGCACGGTTGGCCGCCTTCTTGCGGGCGCGCTGATAGCAGACTGAGCACGTGCCTGTGGGAGGCCCGCGACGGTCAGCCGGCCCTGACACGGTACACCTGCGCAATGGCGCGGCGGCCACCAGCGCAACAGCCGCTCCCTCTGTGTTGACCCCCGATGTGACCGCCTGCCGCCATAGGCGGCCGGCCTGACTGTCCCGCACGAATGGAGACGCGCACAGCGAGCAGACAAAAGCCAGGGGTGTACCTGTGAATGCTTTATCAATCATGAGAGAGGCTTGAGACCTAAACCAATCAATCACAGTCCGCGATGAGCACAGAGGAACATAGCGCGGTAACAAAAAAATGAGTAAGGCTTCTTGGGCTTCCAAGGGGACAGGGAGGGTCAGAAAACCATCGCGCTCCCGCTCAAACAGGCAGTTCTCGAAAAATCACGACGCTTCGGTCCGTTAATGGGTCTGAGAGAGACGTACAGGTCGGGTGGATCTTGGAAGTCATCCGTCATGGCGTTACGGGCGTTCTCGCACCTGCGCGGGGCACGGGGGGGCAATGGATGTTGGTTGGGACGCTTGTCGGGGCGTGCCGGTTCGATGGCATGGGTGAGGGAAGCGTGCAGGGCGTGAGCAGACGCTGGCGTGGTGTGGGTCAGCTCGGTCACCATCACGACGACGACCGCGCACAGACCCCATATGTTTCCGAAAAAATCGGCAAACCTCCATACGTGGCACTGTAATGAGCATATATGGTAAGACCGCCCTTAACTGGGTGTGAGTCCCGGGTATGCACCCTTTTACCACCAACGCCAGTGATTTCGCACACAGGACGGTTACGATGTCTGAGGCGGGGCGACCCACCGCGGCTGTACCGCGATCCTGCATTGGCGCACTTGTTCGTACACCATGGACAGCATCCATCTTCTGGTCTCGTCTGCAGAGGAAGGATGAGCGCACCCACCACTCTGCCGCCCAGCCCCGCTGCCCCCCCCTCCCCTCCTTCCCGCGCCTCGTTTTGTTGTTGCTCCCGCCACGTGCGGCGGCCAATGGTTGCGGTCAGTGCCATGCCGTGACTGTCATGGCCGGCCGGCGGGGATGCGGTGCATGGCGGCCTGACGACCCGCCGCCACAGAGTGGAGGAATACTGGAGCGCGGGGCTGCTCATCCTTCCGCTCCCTCAGGGCCCGTGCATGCCACTATTCCCCCCCCCACCCCCCCCCCCCAACCATGCTCTCCCCACCACGCAGCCACCGGGGCGCCGCCTTGCGTGCCTGGCGGCACTGCAAGGGGGGAGCGGCGTGTGTGGCTCGCAGACCACGCGCGGGCCAGCGACGTTGTGGCGGCGGCGGCGGCGGCGGCGGCAGTAGCTGCTTGAGCGGTCCCAGCGGCGGGGCCTCTCGCCCCACTCCGTCCTTACCCCCCTCCCCCCTCCCGGCGGCGGCTGGCTTGTGGCGGCCGCAGACACGCCTGGACAGCTCACGGGGTGAACGTCGCTGCCCCCACGCACCGCAGTGGCTGCCACGGGCTGGCGCGTGGCCACCCTCGCCACGGACATGCTGTCCACGAGCGGGGGGCTCGCAGGGGGCTGGCTAGCCGCTATGGCCGCCGCCGCCGGATCCCCCTGCTTTCCCCTGCATCTCTCCCTTTCCCGCTTTTCTTCCTTTCCCCCGCCACCACGTCTGGCGGCTGCCCATGAGGCCCCTCGGCGGGAAGGGGGGGGATGGCTTGCGGAGGAGGGGGTCACTTGTCGCTGCCGATGCCGCTGCCGCTGCCACTGCCGCTACCGCAGCCGCCCACGCCGTACCTACCGCACCACACCGCCACGGCTGTCGCTGCCGCCGTTGCCAGCACCAGCTGCGGCTCCCCCGCAGTGCTGCCACCACCGTGGTCCCACCGCGGACCGCATCGGCCGTTGCCGCTCGCCGAGGCGCCACAGGTGATCACCTCATGGCTGGGGTTTCACCTCATAGGGGGGTCCTCTGAGGAGGTGGGGGCGCGACGGGGTGCCTGGGGCTGGGGGGGGGGGAGGGTAGTGGCTGCGTCCGCCGTGCTGCGGCAGGCGGACGAAGATGAGGGAAGTCTCATGAGGGGAGAGATGGGGGGTTGGACCCTCGCTACCGGCCCAGGCCCACCGGCCTCAGGCTGCCAGCTTTTGGTCGCCGCTGGGACGCGTCTCTGTTAGTTGTTGTGCCCCGCTGCGCAGTGACTGGTGGTGGTGGGTGGCGCTACGGCCGTCCTTGGCGGCCGCCGGTGCATGTGGTGTTGAAGAAAAGAAGGCTACCCAGCCAGCCAAGCTGGGTATTCTTAGTGTATTGGCATTCCGGGCACTCCCCTCGTGCCATCGCGGCCCTTGGCGCCGCCGCGCCCCGACCCGCGGGCGTGCCCGTCCCCACCGTCCCCGCCGTTGCACGCGTCACCGCCGCTGCCACCCACGCCCGAGTCGACACCGTCACCACCGTCCCCGTCCCAACGGCGCCACCATCGCCGCCCACCCAAACCACCCCCAGTTACGGGCGGACATTAGGGTACAGAGCGAATATTGTATTACATCGCACACGAGCAACTCGCACGACTTTGTCGTTCATACGACTTGCTGGTTTGACGAGAGAAAATACCAGCGACTGCACTAAAGGCGTATCTCATGCAATACGGCCAATGAGCGACACCAATCTTTGCGCCAGCAGAAGTGTATGAAGATCCCATCGGCGAGAGTTGTCCGTCACACCAAAAGAAAGAGAGGCTCAAGGGCATCACAGCTGGCGCACTGCCTTTTTTTAAATATATATATCATGTGTTCTCCGTCCTGGAGGGCGACATCAAGACATCGACTTCCACGTTCTTCACGGGTGTTCTGTGCGTTCGTCGCTACCGGGCTTCTGAGTATCAGACTTACAACGTGGCGAGGTTGTTAAAGAGGCGCAATAGACATGCAGAAAGGCTGGAATCAGTGACCGGATGAAAAAACAGCTCGTATGTCCTTCAACGGACGTCCCCGCATGCTGAAGCGCCGTCCGTTGCGTCATCCGATACGAGCAAGATTGCATTAAATTGCTTTGAAGGGGGCCACCTTTGAATATACGTCCGCCTCAGGCCGCACTGAGGGCGTCCCTCAGTCAGGGTTGAGCGGTCATAATTATCATGTTAAAAATTATTGAGTAAATTATCGCGAAAAGAAACGATCACGAGGCTGCGTGTTCATAATTATCAAACGGTCGACTACAGTGCGACCCCTCACTTGGCCGCCCCGCAGTTGTGCCGATCGGCACAACTGAGGGGGGGGTACGCGTGAAGTGGCCCGGCCGGGCGGCTCATATTCGGGCGATTGACGGGTGCTGATTGGCTCATACCGTCCAGATCGCTGAAATCTGAACATCTCAGGACAACTGTCGGACACTGGAAGGGGGGCCACCTCCTTGGTCTACCCCAGGGCAAGTGAGGGGTCGCACTGTACGTGTCCCTGGATCCGTATGAGCCCCCTCCGCTGAGCCATCGTGCTCGACGGGAAAGACGCGATAGCCATGAACGCGACCACCGTGACGGCGACAGTCACCTGTGACAGGCATCCTGTCCCCCACTCGAAGGCACTCGCAGCGAAGGCGAGGAGGTGCCTCTCAGCTGCATGGCCGCCACCGATAATGGCGTCCTTTCCACCGCCGACGTTGTCCCGCGCATCGACGGCCACATCGGCGACCAGGCTGCACTCCGCGCGAGGGCGGCGAGGCCCGACGCCGTGCACGTGGCAACCTCCCTGAAGGCGATGCGCCCGTCACCGGCTGGGAAAAAGGGCGGTACGTTGGTGCGAATTTCGGGAGGGCGGTCGCAGTCACCATCAGGCGGCTCATCCTCGTCACCACGGACAAGGTCAGCCATCTCCAGTCGGCCTGTGCTTCAATTTTGTAACACGTGTCAAGAAACGTGGCGATAGTTATCGTTTGATATTTTACATCGTTATCCCGTAATTTTACTAACGATCGATGGTTTCTTGAAATATACAACCCTGCCCTCAGTGCTGACAGATCGTTGATCCGCATAAAACATCTTTCAATTCAAAATTTGTGCGTACACAGAGCACCTCAATAGTTTATCCGACGGGTCCGCCGAATATATGTTACGCGAATTTATATTTTTCCGTCGAGGGCATACTGTTTCGGGATTGACGTTCGCGATGTTTTCTGCAAAGCTGCGCAGATGTCGTGACTGGACAGTCGGAAATGTGTATGAGCGACATCGTGGGGCAAACACAGTACGGGCGCCTGCACGCAAGTGTTCCTCTGGTCGTTGGTCACAAGCGTCCGTTTGTGGCTTTTCCTGCGAGTTTTTATTTGTTTTTGCACATCCCCCCGCCCTCCCTGACCGCCCAGTATGCCTGGTGCTACTGGACAAAGGACTACACGACCACTACGAAGTGACAAGAGAAGCCAGACCAACACGGGAAACGGAACGAATACACGCGCGCGACGAGAAAGTGACCGACAACAAAGTAGGTCAGTGTCACCTCATCGTTTCAGAACGAAGACATCGTCGCTACCCCCCCGCGCCCACATACCCACCGTCACAACCCCAGCACTACGCCACACCCGCAGGCCTCGAGGCATCCTTACCATATTGCGCGAGCGTGCACGATGAGGTGGGCATGGTGCACCAAATCCATATGAGCGGGAATCGCTGCCAAAACTGACACATCACAACAAAAGAAAGGACAAAAGCACGGCAGAAAGGAGAGCAACAGACAACTTGGAAGAGCCAAAGCCATAGAGAGTCAGAGCTTGTCCATAGCATGAGCAAACAGGCACGATCCCCCCCATAGCGTGCAACTCTCCGCTCGGCAGCCTCGTCCGCATGCCATCAGCGCGGCGCTGCGGGCCCTCCCATCACCCCCCACCGCCCCGCTCGACACTACCACCACCCCCCAGCCGCTCATCCCTAATCCCCTCGGCTACACAGACCAGTCAGCTCCCCCCAGCCGCGGCCACCTCATCGAACGTCGCCGCTGCAGCCGCTGATGCAGCGGTTGCCGCTGGCGGCCCGCTCCCACAAAAAAGGCGGCGACGGCAGCGCGCGGAAGGCACCGGTGATACAAAAGGAGGGGGCGGCACGCATGATGGCGGGTACGCGCCGAGGTAGCCGAGGTAGATGAAGATGTGGCCTGCGAAGTGGGGGCATGAGGGGTGGTGGGGGAGGAGGAGTGAAGGACAGGGACGGCGGGCGAGCAGCGCGCAAGAGGCGTAAGACACGGGGGGGCAAGAGAGGCGTGAGGCATGGAGGAGGCGTCAGCGACAAGGCTGCGGCCGGCGTCCGCGGGCGCCCCTACACGCAAATCCTCTCCCCACGGAGACACAAGGCGGTAGGGTGGCGGCAGTGGTGGCAGAGCCGGCGGCGGCGACGGCGGCGAAGAGGGCGGCCGAACGGTCCTACCCACTCCCCCCCCCCACCCCCCATTTCGGCTTACCTCCAGGGGTTGCCTCGCTAAGGCCGCGGTACGCCTCGTGCAATGCGGCGGGCAAACGCATGGACGCCGACGGCCCAGCCGTGCGCTCGCGAGCTGGCCAAAGGGCGCCGTGCACGAAGGGGAGAGGCGAAAGGAGCCCATGGCAGGCAAAACTAGGAGAGATGGGGAGAGGAAGGGTGGCGAAGGGACGAGACGGGGGAGGGGGGGGGGAGGGGTGAAGGGGGCAAGAGAAGGTGGCATCGTTCGACAGGACGGGGGGTGAAGGAGGACGGAGTGAAGGCAGGGTGACTGACGTGAAGAGGGATCCAAGAGGGGGCGGTTCGGAGCGCACGCGACCACTTGCATTTCTGCGTTAATGGTCCACAGGAATGCTGGATGCCAAAATTTTCGTCGGGCAGTGGAAGGAGTGTTGACTGACCAACCATCTGGCGGTCACAGGCGGGAGGAGTGGATTTTATCGCGTGAAGAGGAAAACATGTCCTAAATCAACCACTGTATGTACGGTCGTTTTTCCTCGATCATTTATTAATTTACCCCGCTGATTTCGAAACTGGGTGCTGTGCGCTTGCGAGGGCTCCAGCATGTGCGCTTCACCGGCCAGCCATTCGACCCTGTACAGCAAGCTCGACATCATTTTCGCTCGGGTTTTTTATACTGCCACCACGGGAGGGTCATCCGGACGCCGTGTACCAAGTCTCAGGCCCATCCGAGAACCTGTCCTTGGGGCATAGCAACAATATCACGCGCCTATTAGCATGAGATATACCCTTTTAGTGTCTATTCTACCGTGGGCATCATTGGGCATCAATTGATGCCCACTTTCGCCCCAAGTTTCCGGTATGTTCCAGGCCTTCTCTGTCTGTTTTGAAGAAAGAATCGGACTCACTGTCGTCTGCTTGCCTTCGGGGTGAGTTACCAACTCATCTTGGTGAAAGACTGCGTGGGCCAAATATGCTGGCTTCTAGTAAGACCATGTTTACCGCGCTGTCAGTTACACGCCGGTAGTGTAGTGGTAATCATCATCGCTTCCCATGCGATGGACCGGGGTTCGATTCCCCGCCGGCGTAGGGACTTGTTTTTGCGTTTTTTTGACTGTGGACGTGTGCGGGGGGCCGGGAGGCACCCCCTGACGGTCTTGGTTTGGTCTGCGGGGGCGGGATGGAGCCGGATCGGGACATAGTTGACCGGTTGGTGCGGGATGTCGACGCCGTGGTCGTGGGGATTCTCGGAACGGTTCCGAATAGTGATATTCGGGGCCGTTCCGATATTTTACGGGGGGTGTTGACGAGGGTCTGGGCCAATCAGATGACGGGATTGACCGAAATCCCTCACATTGGCCCAGATTCGCCTGTGCGTAACGGTTCTATGTTGCGTTCGTTGTGCGGCGGCGCTTGCACCCTGGGGGGGGGTGAAGCGCAGGTGTTTGGCGGCACCCCGGGGGCGAACCCGGGGTGCTCAAGTGACAGCGGTGGGTGCGTTGGCTTCGCCGCACCTTCCTCTTCGTTTTGTGGGGTCGCGGCCGCGGTGGGCGGCTCTGGTTCGGGCTCTGGGTCTGCGGTTGTGCCTTTGTGTCTGTCTGTCTCTGCTCCCCTTTCTTCTGTTCCCCCTGCCCCCCCCTCTTCCCCCTCTCTGGCGGTCCCTGCGCCTGTGGTGGCGTCTGGCGGTGCCCCTGCGGGGTCTGTGGGTGCGGTTGGCGGGGGGCTGGCGGCGGGCGGTGGCGGTGCTGGTGGCCTGTCTTCCCTCGGCCGCGGTGCTCCGGCGGTTGGCGTCGGCCCTTCCTCGGCGGTCGGTGCGCGTGCGGCGGTGGGCGGGGCGGTCTCTGGCGGGTCCTGCGCGTCCCCTGGCGGTGCTCGCGTGGGTGCTGCTGCTTGTGGGCCGGGGGGGGCTGCTGTGGGTGGTTCTTCCCTGGGGGGGGGTGTTGCTGCTGGTCCCTCTGGGGGTGCTGTTCGTGTTGCTGGTCGGGGCGGCGGCGGTGCGGCTGCTGTCTCCGGTGCGCCTGTTCTGGCGTCTGGGGGGGGGCCGACTGCTCCCCCCGCGGTGCTGCTGGCGTCCTTTGTGCGGGTGGTGCGGCGGGGGGGGCTGCCGGAGGGGGTGGTGTTGCTGCTCCTGGTGGTGCTGGTGCGGCGGTCGGCCGTGGTGGCGGCGGTGCGGCTGGCTCTCCCTCGCTGTCGGGTGTCGCTGGTGGGGGGGGGTGCTGACTGCCCCCCCTGGCGCAGATGTTGGCGGCCGTGGTGCGGGTGGTGCGGGGGGCGGTGCTGCTTGTTTGGGCGGCGGTGCGGGTGGTGCGGGGGGCGGTGCTGCTGGTTTGGGCGTCGGTGCGGGTGGGGGCTGCGTTGGTGCGGCTGTCGGTGCGGGCTCTGCCCCCGCCCCTGCCCATGACGGGTCTGCCCTGGTGGGGGGGGGGATGCTGCTGGACCCCCCTGCCCTGCCAACTCTTCCGTCGGTGTCCGCGCCGGTGGGGGGGCGGTTGGCGCTGCCCCGGGTGCTGCTGTGGGGGCTGGTGGTGGTGCGGTTGGCGGCGGCGATGCTGCTGCGGCTGCCCCCTCCCCTGCCGGTGTTCTGCTGCCGGGGGGGGAGCTGCCCCTCCTGGTGGGCCTGCTGGTGGCCGCGGTGCCGTTGCGGCGGCGGGGGCTCCTGCTGGCGGGCGTGTCGGTGCGGTCGGTGGTGCTGGTGGTGCGGCTGGTGGTGCTGGTCTGGCCCCCTCTGGCGCTCCTGGTGTGTGTGGTGGGGGGGGCCCTGTGGCGCCCTCTCTCCTTTTTCGCGGTGCGGTTTCGGGTGGTGCGGCTGTCTGCGGGGGGGGGCAGCGACTGTCGCTGGGTCTGTTGGTGTGGTGGGCGCTGGTGGCGGTGCGGCTGGCGGCCGTGTCGCTGCGGCTGGGGCTCCCCCCTCACCCATGGACCTGACGGGCGGGGGGGGGGCGGCTGCCACCTCTTGCGGTGCTGGCCGTGGCCGTGGCCCTGTGGTGCCGCCTGTGGGCGGTGTGCGTCGGGGCGCCGGTGCGGCTGGCGGTGCTGGCGGCGTGGCTTCTGGCGGGGCGGTTTTTGCCCCTGGTGCTCGTGGTGCGGTCGTTCGGGGGGGGGCTGCTGGACCTGTGTCGCTGTTTGAACGTGCGGGGGGGGAGGACGCTGCTGTAGCTGGACTCGGTGGCTGTGTTCAAGGTGTGAGCTGTCCCGCCCACCACGGTGGCCGATGCCAGGGTGGGCGCGGTGTGGGGGGGGGGGGGTAGCACGGGCTCCCGGGATGGGAGGCGGCGCCGCGCCCGGCGGCCCTCATTCCCTCCACGCTGGGGGGATGGGGGTAGCTGGGTCGAGGTGGTGCGGCGCCGCACCCGGTCGCGCAGGGGGGCCGCTTCGGCCGCCACCCCTGCGCGGGACGACGATGGGGCTTCGGCCCCCGTCCCACCAGCCTACCGCCTGGCGTCACCCCCCTCTCCCACCCGCGCTCGACGCCCTGAGGAAGCGGGTCCCTGCGTAGCTGCTCAAGGGTTTTCGGGCGCTGTGTCGCCGGCCCTCGTCGGCCGTGCGGGTGCGGTGCCTGTGTGTGGGGGGGCTGCTGGGGGTGCTGCGCGTGGGGTGAGAGGTGTGCGCGGGTCGGCCGGACGGGCTGTGCCGCTGAGTGGCGCGGCTGCGGGTGCGGGTGTTGTGGGTGCTGGTGTGGCTGCGCGGGTGGGCGGTGTGTGCGGCGGTCTGGCTGGCGCGCGCGGTGGCCGTGCTGGCGCACCGGCGGGGGTGTCGCGGGAGGGGGTGGGTGCTGTGTCACCCCCTACCGTCGACGCCGCCGCTCGCGTCGCCGCGGCTGCCGCGGAGCTGACGCGCTGCCGGCCGCGTCGGGCGGCGGTGACACCCCTGGAGACGGTGTATGTCTCCGGGGTGTCCCGCGACGCCCGTGCGCACCGTCTGCGAGCGGCGGTGGCCGACCTCACCGGGGTCGACGTTCGCCTGGTGGCGGACGTCGACCGCTTCGGCACTACTGCCGCGGTGACGGTGGTGGCCACCGCCGCGGACGCCCTGCGCGCCGCGGTGCGGTCCGGCCCCGCCGCGTCGGTGCTGCGCCTCCTCCCTGGCGCCGACCCGTGGAGCGCTAAGCTCCTCGGGTCGCGCCGCCGAGAGGGGCTGTCCGCGGCCGACGCGGCGGGTGTGGCGGCGGACTTTTGCCGCCGCCGCCTCACCGCCAAGCTGGAGCAGCTGGCGGTGAGGTCGGCCATGCCCCCCCTCCTGCGTGCGTCGCTGCGCGCCCACATCGAGGGCGCGCTTGCGGCGCGCGGTGGGGGGGCACCCGCGCCTACGGTGGGGGCCACTGCGGCCCCCAGACTGCCACTGCTGGCGGCGGCGGCGACGGCCTCGTCGGCCGTCGCTGCGCCTGCTGCCGCCACGCCGTCGGGGGCTCGTGCGGCCCCCGACCTGCACCCTGGAGGGTGCCAGCGGCTGCCCCACCGGCGGCCGCGGCACCTGCTCCCCCCTCCGCGCCGGCGACGACGCCGGCGGCGGCCGCCGACGACGCGGCTGCGGTGGCCGCCTTTGCTGCTGCCCCGGCTACTGGGCAGCACCAGCGGCTGCCACCGCCGCCCGTCGTCGGCGTCGCCGCCGTCGCGCCGCCACCCGCGCTGCCCCCCGACCGGTGGGTCTGGGGCGGCGGCACCCGTTGTGCCCACCCCTGCGGCGCCCGCCGCACCCCGTGTGCCCCCCGCCCAGCCGGACGGGGCCGAGGCACGGGTTGCGGTGGCTGCGTCGCCGGCTGCCACCCCCGCTGGTGCTGGCGGGGGTGCTGGCGAGGGGACGGCCGCGGCGCCGACGGCGGTGGTGCGGCCGCGACGGCTGCCGCCTGTCCGCCGCCGGGGGGGCTGCTGCACCTGCCCCAATGGATGGGGTGGTGCCAGCTGACTTCCCCGGCGGTGCCAGAGGTGCGACCGCGGCTGGCGCGGACCCGCCGCCGCCGGGGGATACGGCCCCGCCGGCGGCTACGGCCGGCACTGTGCCTGCGCCCCCCGTGGCGTCCGACGACGCCATGGAGGGGGTGCAGCCTGCCGTGCCGGCCCCTACCGCCACGCCACTGGGCACGGCCGTGCCGGTGGTGGCGGAGGGTGGTGCTGGCGGCCCCTGTCGGGCTGCTCCTGCACCCCCTCCGCCCCGGCCGACGCCGATCCCTCCCCGCCTGGCCGCCGCCACCGCGGCGGCGGCGCGCACGCCGCTGCCGCCCGACACCACGCGAACGGCGCTGGTGACGCCCACCGCCACCGACCCGACGCGGCCGGCGCGAAAGCGCCGGCGCACGGAGGCCGGGTCGGTGGCGGTGCTGCCGCCGCCTGCGCATCGCCGCGGGCGCGCGCGGCCGTTGCGGCCGGCTCTGCGGGGGGGATCGCGATCCCCTTCCGCGCCTGCGATGCCGCTTGCCGCTGTCGGCCGCCCTGTGGGCGCCGACAGCGAGATGTCGGCGCCCGCCCCGCCAACCGTAGCGACGGCGCCGTGGCCGACGGCGGCCCCCACGCTTCCCGCTGCCGCCCCCGCAGCCACGACTGCCGCGGACGGCGACGCCGCCTTGTCGGCAGCGTCGCCGCCCGTAGCGGCTGTGGCTGCGGCTGCGGCCGCGCCTCCTGCCGGCGCCGACGCTGCCACGCCTTGCGCCCCTCTCGCCGCACCGGCGGCGCCTGGGGCCGCCGCCACGCCACCGCCGCCGCCGATCCGCCTGTTGCCCCCCCCCCACCGCCCCATCGTCGACAGATGGGGTGGAGGGGGCTGCGGCTACGGCGGAGGGTGCGGCTGGCGGTGCGGCCGCCACCACCAACGCCAGCGACGGGTGTCACCATGAGTGACACCCGTCGCGGAGCCGCCGCT